>BRDA01034525.1:16283-40055 GCA_036984385.1 Crenuchus spilurus | reverse complement strand
TGAGTGTTGTAAGAAGAAGGGGGGATGCCACACTGGTAAAAATGGCCTTGTCCCAACTTTTTTGGGATTTGTTGACGCCATGAAATTTTTAAACATATTTTTCTCTTAAAATGATACATTCTCTCAGTTTAAACTTTTGGTCTGTGATTTGTGTTCTATTCTGAATAAAATATTAGACGTTGGCACTTCCACATCATTGCATTCAGTTTTTATTTGCAATTTGTTTAGTGTCCCAACTTTTTTGGAATCCAGTTTGTATTATTATTATTATTATTATTATTATTATTATTTTTTTTTTTTTTTGGTGGTTTATCGATTTGGCATCAAGTATCGTCATACCTTACTTGGTATCAAAGTCAAAATCCTGGTCTCATGATGTTTTGTTCTAATACTAATTTATGTTAACCTTCATTTAATGTTGATTTAACAATTTGTTTTTGAAAGTTTGCACACTACATATCAGATTTATAGTAAATGAAAAGCACTCCCAAATATGTGTTCTTGATTGATTGATTATCAGCCAAGCCAGCTTTGGTGTGATCTACTACATTTCATCACACCCTTCATGTGTGATTGTACGGTAGGTTCATAAGTGTTCATAAATGCAATTAATTCTAATATTACTTAATTCATTGTACCCTTGCAGGCTCTGTGGAAGACCGCAAATACCTCCGGTATGACATTCTCAACGATGAAGTGGAGTTCAATGTCATAGTATCTACGTAAGTTTGCAGAATGATTTGGCTTCTTACGTCTTATATCAGCTTCAGTGCCAGGTCCCTAGTTTGATCCTCTGGCAGGATATGACTGAAGTGCCCTCGAGCAAGGCACCTAACCCCAAACTGCTCCCTGGGCACAGTGGATAGTGCTGCCCACCACTTGAGGCATGTGTGCTCACTTCCTCTGTGGTGTCAATGATTGTGTTCTTACTTTGTTTTTTCTTTGTTTTGTTTTCTCTTCCTCTGCAGGTATAACTTAACAATAGGGAATGAAAATGACCGCAGTTTCTTTCGTAAATTGAAGCTGAAGTACGCTGTGTTTGATGAGGGTCATTTGCTGAAGAATATGAACTCGCTGCGCTACCGCCACCTCATGTCTATTAATGTTTGTGCACTTAATTTTTACATGAAAGACAAACTATTTAAAGGAGATTTTACCTGTAGAGGTTTTTGTCTCTGCTTGAGTTCATGTCGTCATCTTGTCTTTTGCCTTTAATCTTTGTAGGCTGAACACCGATTGCTGCTGACAGGAACTCCTCTACAGAACAATCTACTGGAGCTAATATCTTTGCTCAACTTCATTATGCCTTCCATGTTCTCCAGCAGCACCTCCCAGATCTGCAAAATGTTTTTAACGGTAGGTGCTGGGGCTGAAAGACGTTTATACTGAAGTTGCAAATGAAGAATGCAGTTCATCACAAAAGAAGCCCTCTACGTTATTGTGCACAAGCATTGTGAGTGAGCCTCAAATAGCAAATAATCGCAATTTAAATTGTAGTGATAATGTTAATCAGGAAAAGCACCATTAGATTTTTTTTATGAAATAAATACTAAACCTTTCAGCTGTAGTTGGTGTGGTTGTGTGAGCTAGATTAGAAATTGTGTTTTCATTTATTATTATTTATGATTATTATTTTTTTTATTTAAATGAATCATGCAGTTTTAGTTGAAGTAGGATTTATTTGTTTATTTGCATTTTATTTTGTGGGTGCATGAAACATCCATGACTCAGTGACATTAAATTAAATTCATTTTCTGTTTTACTGTAAATAAGACGATCTGTGAACTGGAATAAGAAGATATTTAATATTGGGCTCGGGGGGGATTACAGTTGATCCTATCAGTGGATACATTTTAATGAGGGATGATTTTCTAAACTGACTGATTTATGGGTTTTTGTATTCTCAGGAATTGAGGCCTTATTTTGATTTGTGTGAGGTTCACTGTATGTTTCACTATATTTTGAGCATTAATGTTAATGTCCAATTAAGTATAGCTGGGAAGTCTGGTGTTTTCTTGGCAGAATCAATCTCTAAATCTCTCAAATTCTTGGTACATACATATTTGATCACAAAGCAAATTTTACTCTTACTAAATGTTTGTCATGCCATTATGTGGTAGAAATCATCATCAGAGGAGAGTAGTTTCCATAAGGAGAGAATTGCACAAGCCAAGCTCATCATGAAGCCCTTCATCCTAAGGCGAGTCAAGAGTGAGGTAATTACTGCCTCTTTTTTTACAGTAATCTGTGCCTCGAAACACTGAAGGTCATGATACAAGCCTTTGTGTTGGACGCCTTATAAACTTGTAAATCCACATTTACACTCACAAGGTGACTTGTCTTATAATAGTGTAGAATGAATTGAATGAATTCTTATTTAAATTGTTCCTTTTTGCGTTGTCCTTAGGTGCTGAAACACCTACCACCCAAAGTGGAGAAGGTAGAAATGTGTCCCATGAGTGACGCTCAGCAGCAGCTTTATGATGAACTTCTCAAGAAGCTTAAGAATACAGTCAGTGGAGAGAGTATGTATTCATATCAAATGCTTACTTGTTTTACAGATGTGTATCTTGGCACAGTTTTGTAGCCTTGGTCATAGCTTTTTGTATAAACACTCACTTCCCACTTCATTAGGTACATATATCTTGTATCTGCATTCAATGTCGATTATGTCAGCTTCACTAATCATAGAGGTATTCTTTGTAGATTAGGTATGTGTACCTAATGAAGTAACAAGTGAGTGTATATGTATATATGCATAAAGAATAAATATAGTAAAAGATATATTCATCCTTCTCTATGACTTATACCTACCCCAGCACCAACCACCACATATTACAGATGTAGCTGCAACACTCTACTTCTTTTACTGCCTACTTGTAGAACAATGTTCTACATGACTGATGTCAAAAAGCATCAGCTTCTAGCATTCTAATTTGAGCAGTTCACATTTTATATTCCATGATACACATCAGTAAGAGCCAGAAGTTCACAACTGTTAAGCTAATTGAAAGGCATTTTCCTATGTAAACATTGTTTAAACCGGGTTGATTAAGTTTTTGCCACAACATTAGAGCTAATCAAATAAATGTATTTAACATATCATCTAGGGTTGAGTACGGATAAAGCATTTTTGATGAGTACAAGCATGATGAGAAAATCCTCATTGGGTAACTGACTGTCTTCACAATCTGTGATTTGCCAGGCACAAAGAGTGCCCACCCCTCCCTGCACAGACACATATCTGACGTCTCAGAGCTGTGCGCCACTCTCGCGTACACACACCTTAATCAACATTGTGTAACTTTGTGTGGGGGGAAAATGCCAAGAACGTTAGGTAGTAAAAAAAAAATTATTGAAAGGAAAGAAATCAGTTTGATCATAAAATTAGAAAAAAAATGAAAAAAGGAAGTTGTGTTGAGTATGACAACTCTTGTTCATGCATACTTAATAGTTCATAATTCTCTACTGCATGAGTTGTATTCATTCATGCATTTAAAAATATTCATGTTCTGAGTTCTCTTTTGTGATCAAAAATATTGATTTGAATCTCAATTTTGAGGCTGTTCTGTAAAGTTTTCAAATAAACAATACATATAGCAACGTCTGATCAATCCATATCAATTTCAGACAATTTACAGATTTAAGCCCCACCCACTTCCGTTAAAACCACACCCATTTCTGGTTTGGGACCCGCCCACTCCGAGTACAGATGCATATAATTTAGGTGGTTGAACAGATACAGATAGTGGTGTACTCACTCATCCCTAATATCAATATTTATATGCAGATTACTTAATTAAAGAAAGTGGCTCATTGCTGAGACATTTTGCATTTTATCCTGCCTGACCAGAATGGAGAACGGTGAGGTGGAGAGGTGTCTTTACCCATCATTACTACCATTACGACACTACCTTCATGTCTAATTTTCCTTTCATATCGTTTGTGCACCTTCAGAGCGTGAACTCTGTAACGTGATGATGCAACTGAGGAAGATGGCCAATCACCCCCTTCTGCATCGACAGTACTACACCACTGAGAAACTTGCTGCCATGAGTCAAGCCATGCTGAAGGTTAGGACTGAACTGCACTGTACTGTTTTGGGGCTATTTGAGTTAGAAAGAAACCTTACTGTTAGAAGATAAATGTCAAAGCTGTAGGCACACTGTTCTTGCAGCATGATGGTCCTGCACTGACCTCACCAGAGAAACTTACTGTGTTTGTTTTTCACTAATGAGGGTCATGCTCATCGGATGCGCAAACTGATGTCTTTCCACATAAATGCAGATGTTACTTTAGTCAGTATTCCTGTTGAAACACTTCATTTGAGCAATATGAACTCTTTTTCAAAGTCACTTGGACCTTTCCCTCTCACCTTCTTCCAAAATCAAGGTCAGCTGGACTTGAGCAGCTTTCTTATACCTGCCATAGACCACTCCTTGTTGGTGTAGGATATTTTAATTATACAGTATATCAAGTGCTGGGCGATAAAACAATATAGATTTTTTTTCACGATCATTTTCCTGTCGATGACGATAATGAGCCGTGACAGTAGAATTCGATAAGCATTAACGTTAGTTTCCATTTCATGTCTAAGCAGCTTGACAGTCTGTTACGTGCTCTGCACGTGTCTGCTGCTCTAGTTCTCCTGTTTGCGAACTACACCCCTCTCCCGGGATTTGTGCATCTGCGGGAACATCGCCTGTCCAGTGGCTGCACTGTGGAGGCGGGTCTACAAACAGAGCTGCATGAAGTTGGGGAGGGAGAGATAGAGTAGAGCAGCTGAGAGTTTCAGTGTGTGCTTGTATTCTTGAGAACTGAGTTTAGAGAGTCTCCCGAGTTGTCTGATACTGCTGCCTGTTAGATCCTCCTCACTAGTGCCGCCAACGGTTACACTGTAATCACGCAGCACAAGAGAAACCAGCTTAAACAGCTGTGATGTGAGCAGAGAAACAAGCAAAGAACGTCACTCTCTAGAGCTGAGAGAAGAGAACTGCATCTTTAAACAGCAGCACAAGTCACACTGCTCGCTCCTGCGCATGCACGTCTGTCTGCTCTCACTCTTCTTCTCTAAAGTTTATTAATGAAAATTTTATATCGTGATGATTATCTACATTGATCAATACAGAAAAAAATCTGCATCCATTCTTCACTCATTTATTTGGGTTTTAGTTTAATTGTCATATGTAGCTATGAATTCAGGTTCTGGATTTGGGTGTTGTGTGGTCTTACAGTTGATATTTTTAATTAAATTGTGATTTTACTTTTTCATGACATTCTATTTTTTATGTTTTGGAGTAATATGAGCTTAAAGGCAATGTTGTAAACTATTAAAGTTTTCATGTCATCGTACAAATGCTAATACCATTACAGTACAGGTTTGAGCCATTTTTCATTTTTTCTATATTACATAAAGTACATAACAGCTCATTCTAATTACTTGCTGTTTTGATATTAGCTCATCTTGTTTTTTCTTTAGGAACCAACACATTTTGACGCAGATCCTTTACTGATCCAGGAGGACATGGAGGTCATGTCAGATTTTGAGCTACATAACTTATGTAAGGAGTACAGCTCCATCAGCAGCTTCCAGCTGGAGAAAGATCTCCTTCTGGACTCTGGAAAGTTCTCCTTGCTTACTAAACTATTGGCTATGCTCAAAGAGAAGGTAAAAAGGGCATATCTATGTATGCCAATTTTATTAAGATTAACTGTGTCTTACACTGACGGACTTGCATATTGTTTTCCTCAGGGTGACAGAGTGGTGCTTTTCAGCCAGTTTACTATGGTGCTGGACATTGTGGAGCTTCTGCTGAATCACCTCAGTCATGAGTATGTTCGTCTTGACGGCTCCACACCTATGGCAGAAAGGTTAGTACCATACCAGCATACAGTGCTCATTGTTATTTCTCTGTTGCAATGATTGCTTGATATTTTGATGGTGACCTTTCATTTGCTGTCCTTTTCCTGTCTTAGAATTGGCCTCATAGACAAATTCAACACAAACCTCAAGATTTTTGTCTTCCTTCTGTCAACGCGAGCTGGTGGCCAGGGGATCAACCTTGCCTCTGCTAACACGGTGATCCTCCATGATATTGACTGCAATCCATTCAATGACAAACAAGCAGAAGACCGCTGTCATCGAATGGGTCAGACTAGGTAAGAATATTAGCAATTTGGAAGAGAGGGTCATCCTTTTGGGAACACTGACTGTAGCAGATCATAGAATTTCTAACTATTCAGACATTTTGGTTGTAAGACATATTTATCAGCTTTGCCTACCATATAGATGAGCATGGAGAAAGAAGGCTAACAAAGTATACAGAGAAACGGATGGACTACAGTCTGTAATTGTACAGAGTATCCTGTTTGCTTGTTTACCCAAAAGACTGAATAACTTCAATACTATTAAGGAAATTTGGACTAAATACATGTCAATTTTTGTGAAAAAAGACTGATGTTACAGCATGTGCTGAAAATGTCGACCGGCAGCATCCAAGCACACTTGAACAGGACACGCATGTTATGAAAGATCATCCACTGATAATTTCAAGAAATTCCTGTTACACCTAACTGGAGTTTATTCACTCCATGAACACTTCCTCCTGTACTGTGCGCTGATACATTATACAACACTTCCTCCTGTACTGTGCGCCGATGCATTATACAACACTTCCTCCTGTACTGTGCGCCGATGCATTATACAACACTTACATTTACATTTGAGGCATTTAGCAGACGCTTTTATCCAAAGCTTACAATGGGGGGGTTAGGTGCCTTGCTCAAGGGCACTTCAGTCGTGACCTGCCCGGGGATACATTATACAACACTTCCTCCTGTACTGTGCACCGATACGTTATACACAGATCTCTGCACAATTCTCAGGGTGAAATGACCAACGTCCTGTCCGGCGTCCATGAGAATAACTGAGGACTTTAATGTCTGGCTGCAGCAGCAGGCAACCGATGGAGACAACTGGATGGATACCTGTCTACCTGCACTGTAATCATACACGTCGATCTTTGTCAGCATTTCATCACCAGATTTTTATTAATATTAGTTATTCAGTCATTTGGGTAAAGAAGCTAACATGACACTCTATAGAACTGGAGAGTGCACCTGTGTGGTCAATGGAGTTGATAAAATGGACAATACAAGGTGTGTACCTCATGAAGTGGCCAGAGAGTGTAAATGTTTAAAATGTGCTTTTGCTATCGCACTTTAATTATTGCATTGTAAGAAGTAACAAGTAGCTGCTCTGACTTGAGCGTTTGCTGCCTCATACATACAGAGAAACAAAATGCAAATTACCACTGAACAGTGTACTTTGTTTTGCTCTGACAAGGCTCACAGGAAAGGTCAGGGCACAGAGTATGATTTATTTAGCCAAACAACGTGAGCCAAAGTCAAGGAGACAACCACTTCTGCCATATGATGCAGATGTTTTTGCACTGTCAAATCTAAATATTCCACTTCATCATTAATATTATGTGGTTACAGGACTGTACAGGTATTCAAACTGATTAGTGAAGACTCCATAGAGGCCAACATGCTTCGTGTAGGACAGGAGAAGCTTAAGCTTGAACAGGACATGACTACTGATGGAGGTGAGGATGAGTGAAGGTTTACACTGAATCACACTTTCATTGCATTGCTTCATTGTGTAACACCACTTACTCCTTTTATTTTCACTGCAGGTGAAGAGGGTGCCATGTCTGAGGATATGGCAGAGCTGCTTAAGGTATCACTGGGGCTTTAACATATCTAAAGGATTCCAGTGTGGGGTCTTAATGAGTCATATCGCTAATGTATCATCTGAATTGAAAATAAAATGGCTGATGGACTTACACAACCAACCTAATCACTTATTTCATTTATGGCTTTGAACCAGTGTTACTACGCACAACTAGAAAAATGGTCCTGGTAGTGATGCACTTCCCATACCTCAGAGTCTCACTAGATTATTTTTATATGGATACTGTAATGTGATGTTTACCTCGGCTCTGGCTGAAAGTGTAAGATTTCCAGACTTCATCCAGGTTTGTACCTGTTGTTGTTGTTGTTGTTGTTGTTGTTGTTCTGTGTATGTACGTACATGTATTCTTTTATTTATAATGAGCTTGTCTGTCAATTAAAAGACATTTATAGCCTATATTATGGCTTGCTTTCTTGACTCTGAGGTAAGTCTAAATTTGCAGTTATACATTCGCTGACCATTTAGGTACACATACCGTGCATCTACATTATTTTTTTCTTTCTTTTGTCTGCTCCACTGACCATGCAAGTGCAATTATCAGGCTGTAGTTCATCTGTTTTTCTGTCATCAGATCCACTCATATTAGTCACAAATGGAACCCATTAATGCAGCACCACCACATCAGTGTCACTGCAGTGCTAAGAGTTATCCACCTGCTCTGTTTGAGTCCTGACCATTGAAGAACAGGCTGATCAAAGTATACATATGGACTTCAAGTCTGTAAGTGCATCTCTATGGTCAGTGGAGGTGATCAAATGGATCATGAATGTAGATACAGAGCATTTATACCTAAATAAGTAGGTGAGTGTATTTTTGTAGTTTATGTATTAGCCAAGCACTCAAACATGACTTAAAAACAAACCTTTTGAGTAATAAACAGAAGTACTGTTGTAATATAATTTATTTGTGCATATTCACATTGTCGTCATTTTGAGCAGGTTAGTGAAAAAAATAAAAGGAAAACTATTCACTATATATTCTTGGTTTGAATCTTGAAATGTCGAATGTTTAATACTTTGAGTGCCCAATGGAAACACTTATGCCTGTGGGGAGTATCTTCCACACCTATGGCCAGTCAAATGGGTATCACATATGGCACTGTAAGTGAAATAAAATACCCCAGTTTTTAATTTACAGCTGTGCGAGTGAGTCCCACGTTCCGGATACACAACACACTTTCCCACCATGTCATTGTACAGCACGTCACTGTCCCACACTTCAAATGTTAACTCGTGGCCAAACTCTATCGAACCAAAGTTATAGCTCATGTTCCATTGTGGGTTGTTGTCGTCCATCACTACTTGAGTCTCCTCGTACATGTTATTATACCATATTTTTACATAACCATCCGTTCGAGTGAAAAGATCTGCCTTCAGACCTGCTGCCCGCTGCACTGCCACTCTCAAGGTGCCACGGCCTGCTCGGAGAGGGCAGCAGTTGTGGTCCACGTTTGGTGCCGGGATGCAATCTTGCTTCCGATTCCCTGTAGGAATCATGTTCTCTTCGATGTATTCGGTCACTGCCCTTCTCAGACTGGTGCTTAGCTCTGGGTCAGTTACCAGATGGTGGAGAGGGAAAATGGCGTACGAGATGACGTCTGGGTTCTCATGTAAACTGTTCATCCAGCTTGAGTATGCCTCCGATGGACTTTGATGGAGCACAAGATCTGGAAAGTACTTTTCACCACCCAGGACCTCAATCTTGTGCGTCATGAATCCTTGGTAGAAGCCTGTGCTCATGTTGTCCTTGAGGATATCGGAGCATTTGTTAGAAAGAGATGCATTTGCAGGCAGAAATCCGAGCGTCATTTTCAACTCTATGTTCAGACACTTCTTTACCTCAGTCTCTGAGAAGCCTTTTAAAGTTGCGAGGCACGTTCGAAAGGCAGTGACTCGTCTCACACGTCCTCCTAGATGGACGTGACGGATGTAGTGGGTGCCATATGTATCGATAGTCCTGCGGTACAGCGATTTTGTACTTTGGTTGTATTGTTTAGGCAGTCGAAGAATGTGTTTCGAGAACTCGGGACTGAGCTCTGGGTGGTCCTTTACCCTGTAACTGGGGAGAAAAGGAAAACTTCATTGTTCAGCTGTCTGGTTTGTGTCCCTAAATATAGATTATGACTCAACTCTTCACTCAGTTTGGTGAGTCAGGAAACCATCTGTCTAAGCACTTTTTTTTTCTTTGGAGAACAAAGCATTGGTTCACAATCATAATAGGAACTTCACAAGAGTTTAGAACCTCATTTTAAAATGTACTCTCTGCTTTGCCTTTAAAAAGGCACCAACTTTCATGTTTTATGCTTTGCTAATACCTGGTCCAAACTAAAAGGTAATCGGCTCAATTTTGAGGCCAGTTTGCTCCACCAGTCAATCACAAGGTCTCCTGATTTCAGGGTTATTGTAAACTATCATCTTCCCAGATTGACTTGTCCATGTATACAGAAGGGAAGGTGGCTTTTAAATACACAAATGTGAACTACCTAGTAATCAACACGTTAGCTGAGATGTCACCTCATATGCCTGTGTGTGTATAGTGTAATTTCAATTTTATTGGCTTCCCACCTGATATTCAAAACCACTGATTTTTCTGAAGTGAACAGTATGTGTAATTGTATATAGTCTTCGCTTTGTGTACTTGTTTTCACCTAAAACTTGCACTGCAGTATGTATAAGCAGTGTTGAGCCATTCTCTTAGCCATGCTTCCATTCATATTCATTACTATTGCTTGGCTTTTTCTGAGCAGAAGACACTATCCACTAACATTTTAGCCATCCACCATGTTTACATCTAGTTTGTAAGAAACTCTTCCCTGCTCTTATGATGTAGCAGTTCGTGAGAAACGTCTGAAAATTTTTGATTGGAGCAGTCAATTGGGTGTGCATAATCTGAAAGTGTGTGGCGTTTGATTCAGGGTAATGGTTTAACCCTCATTATGTTTCTAGTCAATTTGACCCGATCCAGTGTTCAATGTCTTTAAATACACGTATAACATGACTTTTTTTACTTCATGACTTTTCCTAATTGCATGCTGATAACTGAGTAAACATAAAATTAACATTTTTGTGTGTGTGTGTGTGTGTGTGTGTGTGTGTGTGTGTGTTCTGTACACATTGTATACATCAGTGTTCTTTGGAGTCAGTTTGACCCCAGGCTGTTTTAGCTGCATAACATAAAATAACATTTTAGAGAGTAGAAAGTGTCCGAGACAGGGGACAAAGCGTCAGAGACAGGGGAGACTGAGATTATAATTTTCTGGAGGTTTAAATTGCTGGGGTCAAAAAAAAAAAAGTTATTAAATATGAACATAATATGAGGGTTAATGTGGGTACTTTGATGACTAACAATGATCAAGGGCATAAAAATGTGATTGTGGAGTGTCTTATTTTCTACAAAAGGATTCATTTAAATCCTGTAGTGTGGACCAGGCAAAGCCGATGTACCAAATACCCCACAAACAGGAAGTCTGAAACATCTGCACTTACCTGTAGTACGTGCAACTAATCTCATGAAGAGCGAAGGTAGCCTTGTCCATCATGTGTTGTGATTGAGCAAACATGGCTATATCTGACCGGCTTCCTCCTAATATCACCTTGCCTATATCTTCTAGGCTCAGGTCCATTCCCCAGTTATTGTTGATGAGTGATGTTGAACTCTTGATGAGCGAGTCAATGGAGTGATGAAGAGCGCTCGATAGCTGTTTGCTGCAGCGGCTGAAGGGGCGCCAGTCCAGCACCGCTGAGGGCAGTTTCTGCAGCTGTCCGCTCTGGAAGCGATTCTCGCACACTGTGCAGGTGTGATTCTCGACCATGTGGGTTTTGACATTAATCACATAAGCACCTTTACGGCGCATTCGGACCACGTCAAAGCCCTCTCCTGCCAAGTTGTAGCCGGGCACAAAGGGAGCTTTCTCACATTCTGACTGCGTTCCTGTACGGCAGGCTGAGTTCCTCTGCCAGGTGGTCAGAAATATGGTGATGCAAAGTAATGGATGTAGACCAAAGCTTTTCTTGAGTCCCATGATTGTGTCTAGAGAGAGACACCGCGTGGGGTCGACTGCAAATGAAAAATAACACACTCATTGGCCACTTCATTAGGTACACCTTGTAGATGTAAAGTCAGAGACAGCAGCTCAGCACAATTTGTGTTGGTCCTCTAATCCTGATGCTGTTGGCTGGTTGGTGCACTGTTTTTCACTCCAGTAGTGACACTGAGGTGTTTAAAAACATCAGCTCTGACACATACTAACACACCACCACCACATCAGTGTTACTGAGAATGGTCCACCAGCTCTGTGGTTGTACTGACAAAGTTTGCAGAGAAACAGACTACAGTCTGTAATTATAGATCTACAAAGTTTACCTCTATGCTGTCCAGGTTACTGTAATTACAGCTCTTACTGAGAATCCAAAAAGGTCTAATTTCAGTTTTTTGCTCCGTACTGTCTGAAGAACTGACCAACACTGCTTTGAAGCTGGCTTTATTACTGCTAAAATAGCACTTCACTCTTGTTGAGACTTCTAATTAGGTCACACCATGGAGCTTTTGGCTATTTCAAAGCTTTGTATCATATTGAAATGCTTATCTGCTGTGTCTGGGTGTATTGATTGCAAGCTTTTGTTCTTACAGTACATCTAGAATGCAATTGCAAAAATGCATTTTACTGCATTAAGGCATGTGCACTTACCGTTATGGCTTGACTTGGACTTGGACTGCAGCAGCTGAAGACTTCTTGTCAGGAAGGTCGAGGCATTTGAAGAAGGGAGTCTCTCTCTTTTAGGCTGTTTTTGCCAGCTGCAGATGGATTTCATCCGCTGACTGGTTCTGTTTTGATTCCAATGCCTCCCAGCTGAAGAGTGGGGGAGGGTGCTCACGAGACTTTCCAGGGCACGAGAGGATGTGCACGGTCAGAGGCGGCATTATGTAGGCGAAAAGGCATGTTTATCATAACATCCTCTTATCTTTTACTTACTCGTGTGCTAAGCATTTAATAATTTTATTTTTCCCTGAACTAAGCTGTTTTACAGTTTCATCTGTTTTTTGCACTTCTGAGTAACTATTTAAAATGCTCAATTTGGAAGTCTTGGTGCAATAGTACTACATCAAAATTTAGTAAAAATAAAAATATTAATTTAATGTATATTGCATCAGTGCTTAATGAAAACACAAATTATAAGAGTTGTTCCACTGCTTGGATCACCCTGCAGGGGCAGAGAGTTTTTAGTGAACTGGGAAAATCTGCTTTTAGCTCCTGTGATCCAACTCCAGCGAAACTGTAAAGCTCCGCTCACTGGTGTCACTTCATCATTTTTAAACTTTTAATCTCTATCCACCTCCATTCAACCTGCCACAGTTTTATATGATTTATTTTATTTTTTATTTAATTTTCTTATTTTGTTTTATTAAGGTTATTCTTTTACTTTTATTTTAGCGAATTCTCTATTTAATTTGTTATTATTATTAATATTATTATTTATTATTATTAATGTTAATTTTATTCATTATTTATATTGTAGTCCTTTTGATGATTTTTACTATTTTACATGATCTGTTTAATCTGTTTAGATCAAATTATCAAGTTATCAAATTTATCTTGTCTATAATTATATAGACTCGTATTATTTTATGTATGACCTCAGCTACATTGTAAATGTATGAATTTAAATGAAAGTGAGAGGAAAAAGTGACATTTCAAGCCTTTTATTATTTAATTTGGCATTTAAGTAAATTACTATGCAAACAGTATCAGTGTTAAAACTAAAGTCTTGAAATTTGTCACTTTGTGTAATGAATATAAAATGACACTTAACCTTTTTGGATTAACAACACAATTTTTCATATTTTAAATTTTTTGGAGATGCACTAGTAGACAAAACATTTGAAAAGGTGAACTTCCCCTTTAAAACATTTTTGAAAAAAGCATTTTATCACATGTCCTATATACACCAGTCAGCTATAACATTAATACCACATTCCTGTATTTACCTCTAGTGTGTCAATAGGGGGCGATAGAGTACTGTCCATGTAATGTATCTAATATAAACTTCACACAATAGGCTGATGGGTCAAGTGGTCGCTGTTCACTGAGCTGAGGCCATTTTAATGGGCATTAATGTGTTGAAAGACTTAATTTGTTGGTGTCATTGTGAGAAATCCTACAAAAAGCAGGCCAGTAGATATTAAAACTCTCTTCAGCAGTGTTTTTGGTTATTTGTGTGATGTATTTGAAATTTTCTGTTTGAGCTGGTTTTTGGGATTTTCTGTTGTCTGGCGCCCCCGTGTGTTTGCACACTCTGCCTCCTGTCTTGGCATGTGATGGAGGTTTATCAAATTTAGCTTTATCAGGTCAATTTAACCCATTTTTATCTGAAAAACACACAAAATCAATTTTTATACAGAAAGATTTTCAGCTGTTATTCAGATGCTCAATGTTTTGCATTTGAGGCTTACCTTGTACACTCCCTCTTCCTCAGTTTTCAGCAAACAGTTTGTGACTGAACATTTATGTCTAGTCACTGATTGTGGTTAATAATTACATTATAACTAAAGTGTTTCAGATTTGATTTATAATCTTTTAATCATTACACACAGTGACGCATTTTAAACCTTTTTTGTTGTAATGTTGATCCAGTGGGACTTATTGCTCACAAAAATCCAAGTTAGAATATTTCATTTAGAGTAAATGGTGTGTTTTCATATTTATTCCAACTTTCTAAATATCAGTCAACTATAACATTAACTTATCTCCACTTGTCCATTTTAGCTCCACTGAGCATACAGGTGCACTTTGTACAGGCTGTAGTCCATCTGCTTCTCTGTATAATTTGTTCCTTAATGGTCAGGGCCCTCCCACAGAGCAGGTGTATCATTCTCGGTGATACTGACGTGGTGGTGGTGTGTGTTAATGTGGGTTAGTGTCACCTCAGTGTCACTACTGGAGTGAAAATAATGCATCAACCAGCCAACAGCGTCAGGACTAGAGGACCAACACAAACTGTGCTGAGCTGCTGTCTCTGACTTTACATCTACAAGCTGGACCAACAAGGTAGGTGTGTCTAATAGAGGACAGTGAGTGGACACAGTGTTAAACATCTCCAGCAGCTCTGACACACCACCACCACACCAGTGTCACTGTGATTCATCCACCTGCTCGGTAGGGGGTCCTGATCATTTGAAGAACAGCAAAGTATGCAGAGAAACAGATGGACTACAAAGTTCACCTAAGTGATCAGTGAATGAAGTGGCCACTGAGTGTTCAGGTTATACAATTGGTTGTAATGTTCAGTATGTATACCAAGGAGACTGTTGTGGATAATTGTTATTCTTTGGTCAAGCTAAATATTCAATATATCTACTCTAATATATATATATATATATATTGATGGATTTGGTTAGAAATGTAGTTTTTCTTGCCAAGTAATGCTGAGTTGGATGCATAGGCAAGCATTTATGACAGTGGTGGCAATGTCCAGCAAGGCAATTGTGGTGGTGGACTGGGGTGTTTGCTTTGCTCAGCCATTTTTATTTTCTTTATTTTTATTTTATTTCTAGTAATTGTGACCCATTTTCTCTTTTTTCTTTATTTTTATTTTATTTCTAGTAATTGTGACCCATTTTCTCTTTCGTAGTAGTAGTAGTAGTAGTAGTAGTAGTAGTAGAAGTAGTAGTAGAAGTAGAAGTAGAAGTAGTAGTAGTAGAAGAAGAAGAAGAAGAAGAAGATGACGACAATCCATCCCATCCACTAGCAACTCACCCCATCATTTTGTACTGACCCTGACTGTAGGAGGGTGAAGACAGGCACAAGTTTCCTCCGTTGTATATGATACAGCCACCGCCTCTTTTCAAGCTACCGCTGATACACCATCACTGGGGTAGCCAACAAGCTTGGAGGAAAGCACAGGAATCCCAGCTCTGAATGGACCAAACAGTAGATGCCTGAGCCAGCAGACCTTGTATTGTGAGAGTGATGGGGAGAGAGGGCATGGGCAATTTTTGCTCAGGCCTCAGCTGTTAATGGCGAACAACATGACCAGGATTCAAACTCGTGATTTTCTGACCATAGTGTTGGTGTTTAGCACACTGAGCCATTTCTAAAACCCACACTAATTAAGGGTTAATGCTTACAATTCGAAGTCATTTGAAGATCTTAATGTACTCTAGCATAATTCCTGATTTGTGAATTCTTTTCCAAATGTTTTATCGACATCTTTGTACTTGGAGTGTCTCCTTTTAATTCTGGATTTATCTATTAATAATGCAGCTCAAGTGAACTGTATGTATGCAATACAGGATCACCTGTCATTAATTTCTGCCTATAAAAAACACTCTTAATAATAATACTAATAATAATAATATTATTATTATTATTATTATTATTATTTTATGTTCAGTTTATATAGCGCCTTTCACAAACCCAAGGACGCTTTACAATTATCATGTTTATGTTCAGCTGGATCCCAGAAATCCCAGATTATGTTCAGCTGGAAATCCCACTGGTATTTGTGTTGGAACTTCCCTCACGTTCCTCTACGTTCTCTTTTCCTCATTCTAGACTGATGAGTATTGTTTTGTGCTATGGTTGCTTAGTGCAGAGCACACTGGTGATCCCGAGCAGCTGTTCTTTGAAAAGTCATAGCAGATTTAAAAGTATTATAATAGTTTCAAAATAAAACCAGAACAAGCAATGATAGTTTTACATGTTTTATTTCGGGTGCTTCTGAAGGACTTTTGCCTCAAAAGCAAGTACACTTCCATGTGTGATACAGTACACGATGCACAATGACATGTTCAGTGCAGTCATTTTGTATATAGAAATATAATAAAAAAATAGATTAGTAAAATAGGAATAAGGAAAATAAAGCTATATTCTCATTTAAAAAAGGTAGAAAAACTAGATCATTTATGCAAGATATATGATAAACAACTAAAGCACTGCTCTGTCAGTTTGGGGATTTGGAGACCTGTGGAAATATTTAATTGAACAAAAAGTGTGGAAGAACTTTTTGTAACATTGGTTGTTCGTTTCTTTCCTGAACGAATTAGATTGATGGATATGGGTGGAAAATGGGTTCCCTCAGTAATGCAGTAAAGCATTACTCAGCAATTCTTCAAGCTGTTTAAAAATACTGCAAGAAATGTGTGAGAATGAAATAATGAAAGTCTTTGAAAAAAACAAAGCCATCGAGAACCGACACTGTTAGGAAAGTGGTCGAAACGAATGACAAACTGTTCTCTTAAAAAGAGGCAACACGGTCAAAGTAAAGTTTGCAACTGCTCCAGATTGCTAGCTGTCCATTCTGTTTATTTCTGAGTAAACAAGTGTGCAGGCTAGAGAGCTTGGGCTCCAGATGCTAATCCATTATATTCTTGGGCAGTGGCAGACTCCGGATGTTTGAAGGGCAGGGGAAATAAAAAGGGGACATTTTTCCCACTGGTGGGGCACCTACCTGTGCACCTCATCATGTATAATAGAACCCTTTACAGCACTGCATCACATTTTCTCTACTGATAAGGGCTCACTTTGGGACACTGTCTAGTAGGGTCTCAATAGAGGAGGACCCTTACTATGCCCTTTTCTATTGGAAAGGCAACCTAATAAGGGCACTCATTAAGATAGATGATCAATCTTGTGTTTGAGGACACACCATCGTTCATTACCACTCAATATTTTTTTTACCATGTGAAGGGCAACTAATGGGCCACTTTTTTCATTTTAGAGGGCAATTTGGCCACATTTTGTTGACTTTAGGCGCACAAGGGGCTGACTTGCCTTTTGGGCTGACACAATAATAACCTCACCTCCCATACACTCCATTACAGATGACACGTTTACACAAAAGTCTGCAACTGAATTATCTTTCCAGTCCAGCCTTGTTACAGCCTCAAATGCAATAAGACCTTGCCATTATTGCTCATGTTTGGTTAAGTTTGAAAGGACAGTTACCAACCTAGAAGTATAGGCGTACTGTTCTCATATAATGCACTGGCGTTCAAGAACTTTCAACCAGCCCACTGAGCCAGGGCCATGCATAAAGACACATGATGTGGTCTACAAACTTCCAAATGTGACCCAATGCTCTGACTTTTAGCTTTAAGGAAATCAATTACAAAGTGCAGCTTCAAGAAATAAATCTCCAATATAGATAATCAGACTGTTATGCTATGAGAGATTGAGTTGGGCTTTCAGTCTGACTCTCCGACTCTTGCTCTGCAGGGACCTCGACGTTAATTTCACTTTGTCCTGCACTTTGAATCTCCTCATAGCCTCCACCTCTTCTGAGCCGAATCTGCCTTCCCCTTTTCACCACCAACACTACTCCTGCCACTACAAGAGCGATCGTGGCTAGAACACCGAAGACAATGCCAGCCTTTTGCCCTGCTGACCAAGATGAGTCCTCAAACATTTGAACCATTTTGGAGATGTCCTCAGGCTTTGCCACTCTCCACATATTTGAGTCTTTGACTCTCACCCAGGCACGGTCGCCTTCGGTCATCACGGCTACCGTGTTTGTCGCTATCATACTGATCACCGGAGGCCTTGTGAAGGGTGGCAGATGAATGGGCAGCAGCTCGCCTCCAGTGAAAATACCTGACTGAACACAGTACAGGACCTGGCATCCATCGCTTATGGCAGCCAGATGTTGACTAAACTGTGGTGGGCAGCGAGACTGGCTTCCTGCGAGTGGGTTGGTAGACTGGCAGCTGAAGAACCCTCCAAAAGGTACAGAGAATCTGGTTGCTGCCTCGTAGTCATTGCTTAAACAGATCTTAAGGCCATTGGACAAGAAATTTAGAGAAAAGAAATTTGGAGGACAAGATGTAGATTTGGTTATTGGGTTTTGTAAAGATGGACCAAATAGACCCCCAAAGAGGTATCCCGAGAACTCTGGAGTTTCAGCGTTGGTGGAGCACCAATAAGTGTCAATCTTTGCACGACGAACGTAGTAGACGTTTCCACAGACGTCTTTACAGCAGTCAAAGAACAACCAGCAGGAGTGACACTGCTTGTGGCACTCATAATTATTGTATGGTCGTTCCTGAGTTTCAGAGTGCAGTAGACTAGCAGTATATGGCTGCTGACAGGAAAATGAGCCCGTTGCTGGATTTTTCACAGCGAGTTCCTGGCAGATTGGACCTCCATCTCGAGTCAGAGGAGTGCACTCTTGGTAAACTCCACCGAAGCTGAGGTTGGTGCTGGGACCTTCACAGGAGGCATCATCTACATTGGCTTGGAAGTTGAAGTTTTTGGAGTCTGGCTTGACGCATCCAGGGTGAGTGTTAACATTGTAGTAACGTTCTATGGCCTGACTGACCGACATGGCTAGTTTATTTACAGTCGGGAGTGGAAGATCTGGAAACATTGATGGATTGAAGAAATAATGTAATGGTAGTCCACTACGGTCAATAGCTACCAGATTATTGAGCGTGCTCTCTTGCCATTTCTGTAATGTGATGCCAGGATAAAACAAAGCCCCACCATGACTCAGAGTTATGGAGTAGGTGATGTTACCCTCATAGGCCCGGGTTTCGGACGTTCCTTGCGTTTCTTTACTACCGATGTTGAAGCTAACTTTGTTGAAAAAGTTGACGCCAGCTGATGCTGAAACTGAAGACTGAGAGGACTCTGAATCAGAAACATAAGATGATTTTAAATAGTCCTCCTCCACCAAAGTGGCACCGGCATCAACGCTTGTGATGACGTGTGTGCCATATTCAAGCACCATCTTCTCTGACAGATACTTTGCTTGACGCGTTTGGTTGTTCTCGATGGCATCTGCAATTTCTTCTGCTTGACGGGCGAAGCGGCTGTCCAGAGTAAAATCAGGGTAAGTCTTTACTGTGTACAGATGGTTTCGCACCTAGAGGATGAAAAGAGAAGGACAATGGAAATTATTTTTCAAATTTAGGAAATTTCATTCATTTAAAACAATTGACATGTCTAAAAAACCTCCAGTGCAAACATTGAATTCAAAATAGTCATACAGTAAAAAGTTTGAATATTGTGAAAGTATGTTTTTGTTTGCATGGCTTATAGCTCATGAGTTGGGCAATCAAGCACAGTAATATGATGGTCAGTAGTAGTGTTGGCACTGTGGTTTGCTGCTGGCCCTCTCCATAAAGCTTGTCAGTAGATGGTAACATGAAATGCTCTAAAATCTCCTTATGTTGACTGGACTTTATAAAACACTGTTGGACTATTGCATAATCTCTGTGCAGCTCACCTATGCAGGCTCCACCCCAAATAAATTCTTTCATGACAAGTGTTATGTGGTTGGACAAGTTTTATTCAACATGGGCAAAACAAAAATACAGCAATAAGCCATGTGCATGTCAACCTTCATTGAATAGTGACTTTATTATGTGTAACTATTTACTTTTTCATGTTTACCTTATAATAATAAACATGACAATGTGTTTAATTGAAAAATATTCACTTTATAAGCAGTTTATCAAATCGACCCTGGCATGACTTAGTTTAGCAGGCAATTCCCAGTCTAATAGTAACCCCAATCTAACACTGTTCTACTTTCTCACACTGGAGCTGAATCTCAGATGGGTCTCTACTTCATACATAGTGAATTATATTAAAATTAAAATACTGACGTGTATCCAAACATGCATAACATGTCTAGTCATTTTGGTTTAAAAACTATAGACGCCAAAGTTTCATAACTTTTGAAGTTCACTACATAGGGATTAAGGGCCATAGACTGAGAACAGGAAGGTACACTTCAGTTTGCTTCCCCTGAGAGGTTTTGAAGCCAAAAATTGACGCCGCCATATTAGTTGCCAACCAGAGCGTATGCAGTAAAGATGGAAATTGAGACATCGCTACTGCCAAACTCCACCCTTTTTGTTGGGTTGACACCCCTTTTGAGTGTCAGTTAGTACAGCTTAGTGCTGTAGCTTTATTTTGGGAGTGGTGTATGGTCTGGTATTATTAAATTATTAATTATTATTAAATATTAATACATTACTAAAAATATTAATAATAATTACTAGTTACTATTAATAATATACTAAAAATAACTATTATTAAAATATTAATATGAATAATTAATAAAATATTAAAACATTAAATATTCATAGACTGTTAAAATCACGTAGCATAAAATTATCACTCCTCATTACCACCAATTTTACACTTATTTTTGAAATTTATGGTCAATAGATCTTATTAATATAAAATTATAGCTAATTTTTGAGTAAAGATAAGCTGTGATCTTTGGGTGAAATTGACTATTAACATTTTAACATCGACTCATCCAAAATTTCCAAACACAGACACATTAAAATGCTCAACATGTTAATAACTTGCAGTGGCAGATGCACACAGACTTTACAACCACATGATGTGACAGCGTGGACGGCCAATCACACGTTATCAAGAAACGCCAGAGCCGATTGTGGGCGGGCGAAACAAACGGGTTTCAGCCTGAGTGGCTGTTTTCCGTTTAGTCCTAGTTCTTGACCCGTCTTCACTTAATAAAGCATAACATTATTTTTGGACAGTAAAAACTGCAGGGAAACAAAACTGCCTTTTGAAAAAGTGCAGGGGACACTTTATGTCTGTGGAGTAGTTTATTTATTTAGTTAATTTGGTTACCATGAAACCAGGTCAAAAGTTAGGACACTGTCAAAGATTTGTCATCATGTTTATTGTGGTTCATGGGTTTTGTAATTACAAATGGTCATAAAGCAGTTCATTCAACCCTTTTGTTGTCTTAAGGGTCAAAAATGATCAAAGGGTCAAAACTCTAAATGACTGTCTTTCAACATTTCTGCTAATTTCACTTATGCAGTGTCATTATCATGAAGAATAATAATAATAATAAATAAGTTTGGCAGGTGTGTTGTAATAAAAACATTTTGTACACTGATTAAATGCAAGCTTTCTACACTGTTAAAGAGAGAAAACCCAGATTCACACAGCTTATAATCAGTGATGAATTGTTTCTTGATGCAAAGTAGATTTAGGGTTTAAAATTCAAGGGAGCTGCTTCATTTTTAGGGCTTTAGTGAAGAAGACAACTAGAAAGCCATGCAATTTAAAATAAAAATTGTTCAAAGTATTCTTACATTTTCAGTCATAAATGAATTTTTTAATGAAAATAACTGGCAGAGATGAGTTTTTGGGATGTGAATCTCAAAATTATACTCCACTAAGAGTGATTTTAGCTGAGACATTTGATATTTTGTTATTTGTCCTTACCTGCACCCGTGCTGTGACTGAATTGCCTTTGACTTGGTGGGTTTTCATACGTTGGTTCTCAATGGAGAACTTGGCGTTGACCACCGAGAAGAAGGACACGTCTGCATTGATGGAATTTGAAGTGGAGCTTTTTTGTTCGAGCCACGTAGTGATCATCTCGGAGTTCATCTCCACGCCGCTCACCTTCTGTGGGATGACGAAGATCTCGTCTGGAATGAGGTAGACGCCATCCTCGGTGGTCTGGCACTGGGAATAGCTCATGTTTATCACTTTCCCCATGTCCAGGTTGCGCAGGTTATCCCAGCCACCCCCAGGCAGGACCTCCAGAGCAGGTGTGCTGCTGTTTTTGCGGCAGGCGCGGAGCCCATTGTTGGGACGACTGAGTGGGTGAAGATGGCAGGTACTGATGAGTGTCAGGAGACCCAACAGAAAGAGGCTTCCAGAGCCCATGACTGCAACAAAGGACTGATCTGACTCCGAGGTGAGTCAGGACTATATTCTCTCACGTGACAGCTGGCTGTCAGAGTGCTCTGTTTGGAAACTTTCACAACACTTCTAAATCAGTTTCACTTCATACTAGATACGAACATGGTCACAAGACTGATAACCACATCCCTTCCCTGCAAAGGTGGTTCAGCTGGTTTAGAATTTCCCCTGCTGAGAAGATTTCTAACAAGGGGAACTTCTCAAGTGCTCAAATCTCAGCAGAAGTACTATTATGTGATCAACATTATACTTTACTGTGTATACACACAGCTGTTAGTTTTAACTTGTTAAAAACAGGAAATGAAACATAATTTAAACACAATTTTAACAATAATAAACACTATTTTTCCAGTGATGCAGTGCTTCGCCCATCTGTTCTTATCTCAGTCATAAACTACCATTAACCATTAACTATGTCGTTTTTTATGTAAGTGATGTTTGTCTATGTTGATCATCCTGATAGCTAAACATGTTGCCCTCAAGCCAGATTATACTTCTTCACTGGTCCCTTCATTAGGTACACGTAACCTGTATCTACAATCACTGTGTATTTGAGCTATACTGAGCATACAGATGCACTTTGTACAGACTGTAGTCCATCTGTTTATCTGTATAGAAAGTCAGGTGAGGCTCAATAAATTCTGTATGGGCAGCATCCCACTCGTCAGTGAAACTACACACAGACCTAATTGCTCAATTAAATCAGCCACAAATTCACCTCATCAATGAAATTCCGAAAAAAAATTATTCGGTGTTGTAATGAATTCGGCACCGTCAGATGCATCCCTTGTCAGGAGACTTACTTACTGGTGGTATTCCATTTCTTTTACTTTGGTTATTGTGACCAAATGAACTGAAATACAATCCATTCCAGTCATGAATAAAGGAAATAAAGCTTTTACTGTGTGATATCTAACTGTTAAGGTTAATTAAATTGTCGACGTGATTCATTATATTCCCTCGCTAGCAGCGGCTAACAGTTACTGTGATGCTTTTGAGTGACAAGCTGTGTAGCAACGCTGATACCATAAGTGATATTCTCATAAGCACGCGTGTGCAAATCTTTAATTTTTTATTGGCTGCTCCCAGCATGGGGCAAGCATAAACGCTGACGGGCCGGCCCCATACTCACTAACTAAATGAAGACTGCTGAAAGTACTGACCTTACAAACACATACAGGAATATTTTAAATGTACTGGGAACTACATATATTAGACTACTATATTAGTAAATAATTATATTTATTGAGTTAATTTATATAAACAAATAACTTCAATTAGTACATATACAATATTGTGTGTGTGTGTTTTATTTTTT
>BRDA01034525.1:0-12455 GCA_036984385.1 Crenuchus spilurus | reverse complement strand
GAGGCAAGAAATGCAAGTCATGAGCTCTTGACAAGACACAGCTGTTAACTGAAAGCCATTCCAGGTGACTACCTCATAAAGCTGACTGAGAAAATGCCAAGAAAGCTGCCATCTAAGCAAGAGGTACCTACTGTGAAGAATGTCAAATATAAACATATTCTGGTTTGTTTACTAAATAATTATTATTCATAGTTTAGATGACTTTAGTGTTAATCTACAATGCAGAACATTTTTAAAACCACTGAATGTCCAGAAGTTCCAAATGTATCCAAACTTTTGACAGGTACTGTATAAATAGCAGAACTATAGAAATGTTCAGTGGTCTGTTTTCTCCCGAGCTGAGTGAGACCTGAGTACACAGTATGTGCTTAGACGGTCTGTGTGTTCAGTCCTGATAGGCCAGCATGCTGGAGTGAGTTGAGTAATCCGATGGCCTGTGGGAGTGTTTGTCAGAGGGCAGATGACTGTGGCGTGGCATGGCTGGTGGGGTCTGTGACTATCATGGCGGCTCTGCTGAGTGTATGGGATTTTGAATTTGATGATTTTCTCTGCTGTCCTCATCACTCTCTAGAGGGACTTCTGGTCTCAGGTGGCACAGTTGCTGTACTAGACTGGGATGCAGCTGGTCAGGATGTTTTCTATAGTGCTTCTGCATGAAGTTGTGAGAAGGGGGCATGTTTGCTCTCATCTGTCGCAGGAAGTGAATACACTGCTCTGTTGTCTTGACAAGGGAAGTGGTTTGTGCAGTCCATGTCAGCTTGTCTGTAGTGTGCACCCTCCAGAAATGTAACTTCACTGACTCCACAGCAAAACTATGGACTAAGTGAAGTCTGTACCATGTGCTTCTTCCTGAAGTCAACAATAATTTCCTTTGTCTTGTTGATCTTCAGTGACAGGTTATCATCATACCAGACGAGTTGGTTCACTTCTTCTCTGTAGGCCACTGTTCCTGTTTTTTGTGTTCAAATCCATTCAGTTCAGTCTTTATTGTTTTCTCTCAAAGATAAATTTGGTTTGCAAGCAGATACTTGCATACATCACATCCACAAACAACAATACGACATTAAAAACATCATATGACAAAAAGAGCATATAAATAAATATCAGCAAACAGAATGTAAACATTCATTTAACCCTCTTGACTGCACAGGGGATAAAATAACTTAAATTTGCAGTGGTGCTTGAAAGTTTGAATTTTTTAGAATGTTCTATATTTCTGCATAAATATGACCTAAAACATCATCAAACATAAAAGTAGATAAAGAGAACCCGGTTAAACAAATAAGACAGAAATATTGTACTTGCTCATTTATTTATTGAGGAAAATGATCCAGTATGACAGTCATAAGCTTTGAGGACACCTCAAAATTGTCAAGTTTCCTCGAGAAAAACAACCTTTTAATCAAAACACAACTTATCATCAATGACTGTACTGAGAACTACAGTTGTTAGTTCTTTAAACATTATTGCCATTGATTGTTGTAAAACATGCCTTTATTCTCTCGCCTACAATCAACAACCATCTCTTTAGTTTTATCAACATTAAGCTTAAGAAATTAGTCTTTACACCACTGCACAAACTCCTCTATGGAACATTACTGTTCTCGTTGACTATAAGAAGACTGACTATGACAGAGTCGTCAGCATATTTTAAAACATGCCGATCATCAAATCAACTCCGGCAGTCATTTGTGTATAAAATAAACAAAACATCCTTGTGGTGACTAAGGCTGTATTCATGACCACATGCAAGTTGATGGTCAAATCAAGTTTGATACCAAGTCACCCTAAGCTCCATGTTCTTTGAATGTAGAAAGAAACCCTCGCAGACACTGGAAAAACATAGAAACTCCACCCGAATTGGGACTCAAACCTGAGACCCCAGTGTTGAGGCAAAATCCACCATTCCATTGTCATTGCCAGTGATGGGGGTGATGTGATAACAGTAATGTGATACTTTTTCCTGTAACTAAGTAATGTAAAGTATTACAATTAAAACTAATGTAATCACATTAGTTACTGACCTAATAAAACAATTACTTATGTTACTCATCTGTCTTCAAGAAAATATGTTGAATGTATTAAAGGCACAGTATGTAATATTTCAGGTTGTCTTTTAGCAGAATTTAAGATCATCACTAATAAAAAAATATTAAAAACAGATCTAATCATTATAAACTAAGAAGTCGTTTGATTATTTTACCTTAGAATAAGCTGTTTATATCTACATTGGTCGCAGGTCGAACACCGACTGAGGCCACCATGGTGCATCGCCATGTTTTGACAGTAGTTCGAAAAAGACAAACGAGGCTAGCAAAACCGTTTGTGTTGTAATGACAAATTGGCCACTCAAATTCAATGGCGCTGTAGCTTTGTTTTACCGTTGGCTGACATAAAACAGCAGAAGAAAAAGAAATACACATATACCTCAATAAAACCTCAATAAGAAGAAATACACGGAGGAGAAGCAAGAATAAAGGTTTTTTGGTTTATTTGTTAAGATGACGGGACATTCTTATGCTCATCTCAGACAGTGGCTGTTTACCAACACACAGTTTGTACATCAACCTTCACTGACGTAGATTATTAAGACACCCCCTCTGGTTTTCCTGGACTGCTGGTTACGGTCTGCTCGGAAGAGCTGCCGGCCGGTGAGCTGGAAGGCTGAGTCCGGCATGCTCTGGTTCAGCCATGTTTCTGTGAGACAAATCACTGCGCAGTTCCTCATCTCCTCAGAAACATTCATCCTCAGCTGCAGGAGGTCCAGCTTGTTGTCCAGAGAGCGGACATTGGAGAGGAAAATAGATAGAATCGAGGGATGTTTTTAGCGTTAGCCTTTAGCTTGGCTAGCATGCCGACTTGTTTGCCCCGCTTCTGCCGCCGGTCTCGCCTCCTCCTCCCAGCCTGTGTTCCACTCCAGCGGGCCGGTGTCTGGAGAAGCCGTAGTCTGCTCAGCTCAGCCCGAACATTATTATCCAAAGTTGCTGCTTCTGTGGCTAAACTGTCTTATCTGAGTGAGTTCAATTCGGCTGTAACTCAGCTGCCTAGGGCGCGTGAATTCAGTATCAGAACCGATATAAACAGACATAAAAACTACTAAAACTGGGTATACTAGGATCGTGAGAAGCTGCTGCACAACTGCGCGCCACCGTCTTGCTGTGAAAAAAAAAAAGTTTGATGTGTTTACTTTATTACATTATCTTTACGTTTACAATAGCACTACTGAAGTGCAGAAAATGTTTTGTCTGCATTGTAGCTTTGATAATGTTACATATTACATTTCCTAAATTTCTAATTAAAATTTATCTTACAACTTGACATATCACTAGCTAGAGTACTAGAGTATCAAAGATTTGACACCTTACGGCCACCGTAGAGACTTCTTTGTGTTTGGAAGGGGGGGGGGGGCTGTGGAAATAGTTTTCAGTTGGTTGCAATATGGACACTGAACCACTAGATGTCACCGGAAACTACATACTGTACCTTTAAAAGTTTACAGATATTGTAATCATTTATACTCACATTGCTGATGTCTGCAGTTCAGAGTCCATTCAGTCTTATTTTTATTTTTTAATTTATTCCACCTTAAATTAAGGAGCAATGGGAAGATGCTTATTCATATGAAGGCAACTTTAGGTTTGTTTGTGTTTATATTGTGTTTGATTCAGAGACTAAGCTATAAGTGTTGTAGTCATTTTCTCAGTGTTCAGTTAGCATTAACATTAGCTGTTTAATAGACCGGATTGTTTTGTATCCAGAGCAGAGGATCCACTCGACTTTTAAATAACTCTGAGACTGAGATCTTCTGCTTGATGGTTCAGATTAGTTTTGGCTTACTTTGTCCACAAAGTAATTTGTAATCTCATTACAATTTTTGAGAAGTAATCAGTAATGGATTACTTCATTTTTTGGTGATGAGGGCCACCTGTGTTGTCTGTGAACTTGATAATGAAGCTTAGGTTGTACTTGGCACAGCAGTCAGTGTTTATGATGATGATGTTAGTGGTGTTTGTGCCACCTCATACTTTCTAGTGGGGTTTCGATGACTAACGGGCCACGTTTACTTACCAACTGCTACTGTTTTGTTTGCTAACATCATAATCTGGGTCAGTATAGCTCTGTATAAGGCTCAGACTCCACCCTACACCCTTCACCTCAACCAGCGATGAGGGAGGAGTTTGGGACAGGACCCAATTAGTCTCCTATCAGTGTAGTACAGCTTAATACTAATGCTGGCATTATCTCAGTACTAACGTATGTGGCATTTTCACAACTACAGCTGTTCAGTTAAGCATATCGCATCAGTATAATACCACAATCTTTATTCATGCTAATCCTCACCTTCATTGTGTACTTTTATTGGTCTCAATAAAAGATTTTAATTGGTCTGTTTGGTATGAAAAGTTCCCACAATGCAAAAGTCAGCTGTAATAATTTAACAAAATTGTAAATTAAAAATGTGTAAAAGGTGATAAAGATAAATTGTGTTTGTAATTTAATTAAAAAATTGTAAATTGTCATACATTTGATATTCATTGCATGTATGTAAAATGACACCTTGTTCACATGATTTGAATACTAATTTAATCAAAGTCAAACTGAAATATTAATATTTAAAAATGGTTTATAATGGTAATGCTCTGCCCTGAGCCCAGTGATGGGTTAGGGGACTAATCGCGACTCTGATAAGGATTAAGCGGGTGGAATGATTGATGGATGGCTTTTAATGAGTATACAATTTAGGAAAGTTTACTCTTTTTAAGTTAAAGTATGAAAAACTTTTTTAACAATATTCTAATTTTAGGAGCTACACTATTAGTTTACTAGGTGTTGATGGCCATGTTAAGGTAGTAATATAGAATCTCCAAAAATATGTAATTGATGAAAAAAGTTTGTGTTCATAATTTAATACAAAATAATAAATTGTATATTTTATATTTCATGTAAAGTCATATATTTCAAGCCTTGTTCAGATTATTGTAAAAGTAATTTAATCAAAGTCTAAATTAAATATTTTAATATAATAAAAGATTTGGGGTTTCTGACTCGTCAGTTATAAGCCTTATTGATCAGCATTTAAACAGAAATGGGCTTGAAATGAATATGTAGGACAGTTTACCTTTTTGAATTAAATTATGAACAAAAATGATATTTTCACAATATTCTAATTTTACTACTATTAGTTTAGTTATTTATATTTTAATTCAAGTAGTTTTGATAGATTTTAATGAGCTTTTGATGACCATGTTGAAATTTTTCACATGTAAAATGTTTAATTCATAATTCAAAAAGGTAAATTTTATATTGCAGGTAAAGTGACGTGTTTCAAGCCTTATTCTTACTGTTTGAAGAGTAATTTACTCAAAATTGAAATATTTAAAATGTGATTTGAGATTTTTTTTACTTTAAGCCATACCAGTCATTTTTAAAACAAAAAAGGCTTGAAATGTAATTTTTTTACATTTTAGTTTACATCTTTTAAATGAAATTGTGAACAAAAATTTACTTTTTAACATTGTTCCATTTTTGGAGGTGCAGAAAGTTGAACAAAATTGCAAATGAGGTTTTGAAACTACAATTCATACGAACTCATACGAATTCACACATGAATAAGAAACATAAGTTTATTAGTTTATAACTTCATTAAAGCGTAAACATGAAGGTCTGTAGTTTACAAAGCACAAAGGGAAGGAAGACAAATCCAGACATCACACCAATGAAGACGTGTATGAAGTATGAATCAAGTTCCTAAACATGGTCACCCATCATCAGGTGCCAAGATAGTCACCATCCATTCTCTCACACTCACTGCTGTTTAGCTGGAGCTTTGGTTCTGCGGGTTTTCTTTCGGGGGCTCTTGGGCTTCTTGGTCCCAGGTTTTTTGGCCTTTTTGGGACTCTTTGTCTTTCTCTTAGCCTTCTTCGGAGATTTCTTGGCCACTGCCGGTTTCTTGGGCCGTGTCCTTTTGGCTTTCTTGGCTTTGGGCTTCTTTGCTTTCTTCACAGCTTTCTTCTTGGCTGCTTTTTGCCCGATCTTGAACGATCCTGATGCGCCCGTGCCTTTAGCCTGAATGAGTCCACCATTGGCGAGCAAGCGCCTGACAGCCAGTCTGACCCGGAAGCTGTTCTTGGCCACGTCATAGCCGGCAGCAGCCAGGCCTTTCTTTAGGGCAGCCAGGGAGATGCCTTTGCGGTCCTTGTTTGCAGACACGACCTTGAGGATCAGGTCGGAGACCGAAGGCTTGGTCTTCTTGGCCTTGGTGGACCTTCGCTTTGGCGCTTTAGCAGGAGTGGCTGCTGGAACCGGGGCGGCCTCGGACATGACTGTAGTTGTAGGGTGTGTGGTGTTAGGATGAAGATAGTGAGAAGAAGCCTCCTCCAGCTGCTTATATAGATAACATGAGAACCATGTAGACTCCAGCAGCGGCTTGAGCGCCTTTTTTGGACGTGTTAAAGAAACTGTGTTTTCCTTCTTACAAAAACAGGGAACTTTTATTTCTTAAAAGCAACGGAAGGCCAAGTAAAGCACTCCATAAATGTGTATACATCTATACATTCATATACACAGTGTCTCTAATCTGCCAATGCTGTAGTGGCTGACTTGTCCCATAGAAGTGTATGAAGTTGAGCCATTACTCTCTCATTAACTGGATGATGTTGTGTTTTTTAGCTCAAAAATGCTCACAGCAAATCTTCTTTAAGATTAATTTTTACCTTCAACAGTGAAGCCGGGACATAAACAAGATTCTCCATCATAAAAACAGCCGACTTTTGTTTTTGTTCAGTATTTTAACTGCTCTTTAGGGTGGACCAAAAACACATTTCTTCTGTCAGATGCTGCTGGTGGCAGTAAACATTTATCTGTGATGTTCTTTAATGTTTTAAAGTCAAATTCATCTATAAGAAGTAGACTAAGACTAAATTTTTTTACATTTATTTATTTATAATTTTGTTAGTTTTAAAAAGTTTTATAATCAGGAAACTGACGCCAGATCTAAGAATTTGAGGTCTGGAGTAAGTTTGATGGTGTGTAGTAAGACCCAAAACAAAATAATTATTTTATAAAAGTGTTTCTCTGGTCAATAAAAATTTTGCAGAAGTTTGCTCATTTCCATGACCTAAACGTTGCACTTCTGCAAACTCTAAAAAGGCAAAGACTTCCTCTACGAGCTGATTTGAGCACATTAGCGTGAGAAGACTGCTTAGGATGTTTCAATATGAACCTGAACACTTATTCCAGGCTATAGGCAGAGATGTCTATATGAAGAGCTTCCTCCAGACCTCTCTGAGGTTTATCTTTGTTTCCAGATCTGCTGGCTCTGAACTGACCCAGAATGACCTCGTCTGTTTAGAGACATCTGACGGTTAAAGGAGTCACATGTGCGATCATGGAGTGATTTGGCTTTTCAGTGCTGATCTGTTCTCTTTAAAGGGGAAGTTCACATTTGAGCAAATTAAGCTATAACTGATCTGTCAGTGTGAACGACCTAAAAAAGGTAATTTTATAAACCTAAGACAGTAAATAATAGTGTTGTGGAGTATACTGAGAGCACAGATTACTGTCCATTTTTAGTCATTGTTGAGTATTTATGTATTATATTTTTAAAATCTGTGTTTTAAAAATTAAACCAGTGAAAAATTTGTGTTTACAAATCAACCTGACAAATTGTTCTCAAATGTGACATAAGACGAAATTTGCCTTTAAGCAGCTTTGTTTCTGGGCATCTTTGTCTCTACAAAAATATAAATACCCAGACCACTGACACTGGGCTCAGTTTGAGGGGCAATCTGATAAAATGAAGAAGAGTACAGTTTAACCTTGACTTACGGAGTTTAATTGTCCTGTGACGAAGCCTACACATTTTATTTGTAACATGTTTTTAAATAAGAAAAATGTACTTTAAAAATAACACAATGTATAAAAAACTATATACACAATATAAAATAATGTAAAGAAATAAACTGGTTTTATTAATTGTATTTACATTAAAGATCAGACTATCTTCAGTGACGTTTTCCTTTTTCACCACACTTTCCTCACCTTCACTTGCATGGTGTTTCAATAACATCCTGTTTAGAGCTTTGTTTCCTCCTCTATTTAAAAATGTTTAGAAAATCAGTGAGACAAGTGTGTTTACACAGCGCCATCACACAAACTTTTCTTCTCAGCACTGATCTTGGCACTCACTCACGCTCGCTAGAGATTCCTTAGTGGTGGGTGGCGTAATCTTGTTCGCTCGTAACTCTGATCTCTGCTGGCATAAAGCAAAAAAATTTACAGAGCAATGGCTCGTATCTCAGAAGATTCGTAAGTTGGGTCACTCGTAAGTTAAGGTTCCACTGTATATCAGACGATTTATTATATCGTAAGAGTTCTTCAAACCAAATCATGATCAGGACAAAGTGTTAACTTCTGTTTTGGAATGTAAACAATAGGTGCTGATCTGAGCACTTTCCTGCCTGGTGGAGGTTCATATGCAGACATGGTGAGGAGAACACGAAAGGGCATTTGGCGGATTGACTTCAGCTTGGCATTCAACACCATCATCCCAGAAATCCTCCAAACTCTCCCAGCTCAATGTGTCTCCCACCATCTGTTAGTGGATCACCAGCTTCCTGACAAACAGGAAATGAACTCCAGTGTATGGACTTTCGGCTCCGGTGCTCCTCAAGGATGTGTACTCTCCCCACTGCTCTTCTTTACACCAATGACTGCACTTCTAAGGGCCCATCTGTTAAACATGCTAACTGCATACCATCAGCATTACAGCCTGTGTTAACTGTGGAGACCTTTAAATTTCAAGGAACTGCCATTTCCTAAGACCAACTTCTTGATGGATGGAGCCCAGCATCAGCAACACGGTCAGATCAGAATATTATGATCCTGGTTCTGTATGGGATGTCACAAATGCCATGTGACAGGGTTTACTGCATGTATAAATAAGTGAGCACACCAGTCAGTCATAGCAGAGTGTAAAACCATCATCATGGACAAAGTTTGTGATTTGTGGCCGCTGAAGTGAAGGTGTACTGATAATGGACTTCTTATACATTGTTTCCCAACAGAATAACAGTGGTGCTCCATGGGCAATTGATGCCAGCGACTCTGGGTGCTGAGCACCACAGTGGACCAGTTAACCACCTAATGCAGTCCATGCCATGACAGCTCACTAATTCCCACTATTAATTAGTCGTAATTATTTATTTATTTATTGCCAACTTTCTCCCTTTTCCAATGTGGTAGCCAATTAACCCCACCCATTAGTGACTCTCCCCATCACTTTGCACTGTCCCGGACCCTAGGAGGGTGAAGACATGAACATGCCTCCTCCGTTGCATGCGATACAGCCACCGCCTCTTTTCAAACTACCACTGATACACCATCACTGGGGAGCCAACGTGCAGGGTCTCTAGTTTTGTTCCAGCGGACATTGCAATGTGTGACAGGGAGAGAGAGCGCCATCTACCCACCCAGAGAGAGCACTGCCAATTTTTGCTTTCTGTGGGCCCCGGCTGTTGACGGCAAACAGCATGACCGGGATTTGAACTCTCAATCCTCTGGTCATAGTGTCAGCATCTTAGCCCGCTGAGCTACTCGGGGGCCCAGATGATCATAATATTTTGACAGGATATAAACAAACTGCAGCAAACAGTAAAGAGAGCTGATGCCCCTCTTCCCTGCATTCAGGATTCCTCAAGGACTAGAAAACAGGAAGTGAAAGTCGTTACTGGTTCCTCAAATCCTTCAACATATTTGGCCAATAATTCTGATTGTGATGTTTCTACAGTGTGCAATTAAACCTCATGCAAGTCCATAAAATCATCTTATTTACTTTTTAAAGCCACTTATGGACTTATATTGTCATAACAGCATTAAATTCAGAAGTAAAGCCAAACACTTCAGAGAAGTGGTTTCCTTCCAATTAGGGTGGGTTTTGTAATTGGCTGGTGGAAAAAATTTGGGGTAGTTTGTACTAATTTTGGCAGTTAATTTTGAAAAATGACTCTTACATTGCTAAAGTGGGTAAAATACAAACAAAGCCACCAGAAAAAATGGGAAAGTCCCCCTGAACCAAAGCCAAACTGTGCTTGATGTGTACTTTTGTATGCTTTTTCATGCATTTTGGTGGATGTTGCAATCTGGCAGCCCTGTTCTTGAATTAATACTAACCTTGTTTACACAGCATTAGTAACCTAAGTGATGTACTGTAACATTAGCGGCTATAATAACAAGGACTACAACATATGGTTTCAGTGATATTTATAATTGTCATAGTAATGACTGTACAGTAATCCTGGCAGTGGTGATGCCATGATCAACAAGAAGGCTCGCCCAAGGTGAGTTTTAGTCACTGTACTGTGGCTGTACTGACCCTCTCAAATTCCTCAAATGTGAGAATCTTGACTACATGATTTTTGTTAGTGGGGGACTGCGTTTGAGCTCTCCCCTATTTTTGGGGCAGCCATGGTCTGGTGATTAGGGATCTGGTCTTGTGACCGGAAGGTCACCAGGCAAGTCAAGTCAAGTGGCTTTTATTGTCGTTACATCTGAGTACAGGTACACAGTGCAATGGAAGTCATGACTGAAGTGCCTTGAGCAAGGAACCTAACCCTCAACTGCTCCAAGAGCTCCATGTATAAGGCTGCCCACTGCTTCAGGAACATGTTCTCACAGCCCATTTGGACATAAAGTAAATGAGAAAGCTGAAACTATCTTCTCCGGCTCAGCGCTACTTAAGAAAAAAAGGAAGTTCTGTATCAGAATAAGTGCAGCTCTGACTTCCAACATCAACCACAAGCAGATACAGGCCTTCCTGTGTCTTCAGCAAAGTGACTCAGAGTTCAGAGTCTAATAATGCTGTCGTTTTTCTTTTTTTAATTGTTCTGTAATATCAGCATCACATTCAGGAGTAAAGCAAAATATTTTGAAACACATGTTGGCTGAATAACAGGGTAGCAATCTGGCAACCCTGTTCCTGAGCTAGTAATTCTGACTGTTTACATTGCATTAGTAAAGCTAAGATGTTATAATAGCAATGACACAAACTATCTAAATGATATTACTGTATAGCTGTCTTAATAAATTCATTAATTTATTAATTATTCATGACTGTACAGTAATGAATACCTGTGTGAAGTTTTACATACATTTACATTTATATTAGGATACAGTATAGACAAGTTTAAATCAACAATTAATTAAAAATCTCAGACACTCGAGTGCTAAGACTAAAAGGAGAGCACACTACTCCTATTTTGAAGTCTATTTTTATTTATTTTTTAGTTGTTTATTTTCATTCTTTTTAAGATAAGATAAGATAATTTATTTGTCATTGTGCAAGTAAATAATTTTTACTTTTATATTTAATTAAAGATCAATATTATTTTATTCTAAATTCAAAATTTTCATTTTATATTTTAATTTAACCTTTAACTTTTGGATTATTTTTGTTTATACAATTCTTATTATTTTTGTATAATTTGTTTTTATCATCTTTTCCTGTCAGTCACTTGTAAAGCACTTTGAACTTCAATCTGATTTCTGTGAAAAGTGTTATAAAGTTTTGATTGTTTTTGTTTTTTTCTTTTGTTTTTCTCTTTTGCTGTTGAACCAAACCCTTCTGTCCCCTCATATTCATCTTATAAAGGTGTTATGAGGCCCCCTGGTGGATGTGACCAAGTCACTTACTGACTTCTACACTTATCTGCTGTATTTATTTTAAAATAATTAAAAGATTAAATAGCATTTTAAGATTTAAAACAAAATAAAAACTTTGCAGTCAAACTTATTTTAGAAAAGTGAAACATTAGAGCTGAAATCACACAAGTCCTATGTTATATTTGAAAAGACTTGTTTTTGATTTCACATATGTAATGCATCTCTACTTTGAAATTGATTTGATTGAGAAGTTATGTTTCGATACGAGATATATACATTATACACATGTATTAGAGTTTTAGAGAAATAATGAGGCCTGTTGGGATTGTATTAAATGTACATGGAGGTTCTGGGGCCAGTTCTGCTGCTACAGAAGCTCTTGTGTGATTTTATTCCTGTCCAGATCCACCATGTCTGTGTTTTTCCTCCTCCTCTCAGTGAATTATCTGTGTTTCAGAGCTTGTCTGATCATCAAAATTCGTCAGATCCACTAGCTTCTTTACCAATAACAAAGTAACATGTATTACTGCTTCTGAAGAGTCTCTCAGTCATCTGCTTGGTTTGGATGGACTCTGGTGTCCGGAGAGAGCTTTATGTGAAGAAATTGATGGTAAAAGCGTGGCTGATTATAATCAACAGATATCAATCAAATGTATTTATAAAGCGCTTTTTACAACTGATGTCACAAAGCAGCTTTACAGTGTTAGTAATAACAGATATCAAATCATTAATCCCTAATCCCCGGTCAGCAAGCCAATGGTGAGAGTGGCAAGGAAAAACTCCCTCAGAGCTGGAGG
>BRDA01034516.1:4862-22439 GCA_036984385.1 Crenuchus spilurus | reverse complement strand
AACAGATTGGACAACATGATGCCTACCTTAGCTTGTGTTGATTGATATAAGCAACAATCAAATATAATCAAACATTTTTGATTATATTTGATTGTTGCTTATATCAATCAACACAAGCTAAGGTAGGCATCATGTTGTCCAATCTGTTTAGGAGTTGAATTAGCCATGCAACCAGAACATCTTTTTAGACTCATCCCACTGGAGCACTCCATTATCTTGTCTTTTTTTATGCCAGCTGTCAACTTTCCATCCCCCAAATGATCATTCATCAATACCTACAGCTGTTTTTCTTTTTTCCCCTCTTCCAATCAATTTCTTTATTCAGCCAAGACTTTGTGAAAGGAGTTTATTGCTTTGTTGATCTTTTTGTCATGAGGGTAGAATGTCTAAAGCTGATTGGCTAGATAGTTATCATGCGACAAGGACTCCAAATAAACAAGAATCTATCTATCTATCTATCTATCTATCTATCTATCTATCTATCTATCTATCTATCTATCTGTCTGTCTGTCTGTCTGTCTGTCTGTCTGTCTGTCTGTCTGTCTGTCTGTCTGTCTGTCTGTCTGTCTGTGTGTGTATGTCTTATCTGTCTACTGATGGATAGATGAACAGATAGGCTCATCAATCCATCTATCCATCCATTCATTGGCATTCATCAATAGGTCTGAAAATTAGACTCCTTACTAACCTGCCTCTGACCTGTTGTCATGTTTAAGACTAGAACTAGATTTTTAGTGTTTTCTCCATCATTATTTAGCTATTTTAAGATATTTTGTAGTTTGTATATTCTGCCCTGACTTTGTCTAATGTCATTCATAACATGCTGACACATGCTGTAATTGAATGTGTCTTTTTTTTACTCTACAGACTGTGTGCTTGTTTTATGTCTTTTTTTTGGTTTGGAGGCAAAACTGGAATATTTGGTAGCACCTCCCAAAACAGACAGCCTCTGTTAGCTGTGAAAGAAAAGGTTCTATACACAGACAAAAGAGAAAGGGAAGGAATGACAGAGTAGGAGCTTGAGAAGGAGTGTGGGTGCAACTGTAAGAAGAATTGAGCAAAGATTGTGTAATGATGGTGCATGGACGATTCAGGTTCCAAGGATAATAAGCAGTGTGATGGTCCTGACTCATAACAGATGTCTCCTCCCTCTCTCTCTCTGTCTCTCTCTCTATCTATCTATCTATCTATCTATCTATCTATCTATCTATCTATCTATCTAATTTTCTTTCAACAGGAGGGATTTGGAAACTTAAAAACTTTTGTGGAGGACCAGCTTCAAACCAGCATGGTTAGTTGCACACATATTACAAATAAAGGAAAGGAAAGTTTCTTTTCAATAGATGTTTATTTCAGTAGATAGTTTTGTAAATAACAAAATCAGGCAAAATTTGGGATTTGCCACAAAATCTTTATCATTTTATATTAATTTTTTTTTTCTTATTTTATTATCAAATAATTTAGTCAATTATATATTATTAAAATTGAATAAAAAATATAGATTTTTTTATTCAATATTTCATGAATTCAGTTTATATTATATTATATTTATAGTTTATAACACAGTCACATATACGGTAACAGTTTTTATTTGCAGATTCTTTTTTACCCTGTCATTATTTTCAAGCTATAAAGTTGTACATGACCCGCATATTATAGTTGTTTTATACATTTATCTGCAATTAAGCTGGTTTTATATTATTTATATTATCTTTGTACAGTGTATCCACATGTATGGCTGGTACTCTAAAAATTTTTTAAAGCCCCACATAAATTAAAGGCTGTACACCAATTAAAAGTTGCTCTTTCTGTTGACTAGCTAATTTATCTCTCTTTTCATCAGATGGTGGGAATAGTGCTTGGTGCTGGCATTGCCATAGTTCTCATAGCCATCCTCATCTTCTTCGTTCTGCGCAGGATCCAGCTCCGGAGTCAGTATCCAGAACCTTCTAGAAGAATGTTCACTATCTTGCATTATTATAGAGAATAACATATTTTTCAGTGATTGCTTCACTGTTTGGTATGTTACCTTTTTCTCCTGATATTGCTTTATTGTAACCTTTCCACTTTTGTATTTACAGACCTCGCAGCTCAGGAAGCCCCGAAGTACCGCTTTCGCAAAAGAGACAAAGTTCTATTCTATGGCAGGAAAATAATGAGGAAGGTGTCTCAGTCCACCTCATCTTTAGTTGGAACCTCCTCCTCCTCTTCTTCTCGTCCACGACTAAAAAAGAAGCAGAAGATGCTTAACATTGCCAAAAAGTAAGCTTATCACAGATTTCAGTTCAGTGTTTAAAAAGCACTCACAAGTAGTGAAGCATATACATTTGTATTGCACCTTTTATTAGGGGTGCACTGAGATTACAATTTGTGGCCGAAACCAAACTAAATTAAATATTTGACTAAATACTGAACACATTTTTTAATTTACGTGCATCATTATAAAGTTAGTATAACATTAGTAACTAAACTATTTTCCAAAATAAGTCTTGTAGTTAGGCAGGAATGGATGTCTGTATTTTAATAAGAAGGTTTGACATCATAAAGTTTTAATAACATGAGTTGAATTGATTATTATTTTGAATTTGCATATAAAATAAATGTTCGAACATTTACACAAGACAATAATATATGAATATGTATTAAGATGCATGTATGTTACATTATTACTAATATTTAATTTAAAAAACATTAAACAAAATGATGAAAATGGCTAAAATCTATAAAATGTTAAGTTTAATGTGAGTGTCATTGGCTACAGACACTGAAACCCTTCACATTTCTTCTGGTAATTGTGAGACAGTCCCTAACACTACAGCTGCTGGGGCAAATAACACAAGCTAACACAAACACAAAGCTAAGCGGATGTATTCTGGCTTCATCATAACAAGTGCAGTTTAGCAAAGGTTGTTGTGTAGTTTGTTGTCGTCTTCCATTTCACCATTTCTGAATGCCAAAAGAGTGTCTTATATAAAACTAATTTTACTGCATTAAAGTTACAGTCTGGTATAAGATTTTATTATTTTATTTTTATTATTATTACCGTAGTTTATTTTATAAAAATCAGACGTAATTGAAATTTCAGTAGTGTATTCTCTGTTTTCTCTAATTTCTTTCAGAATCTTGCGCTTTAAGAAGGAAGTGCCCACTCTCCAAATGAAAGAGCCTCCGCCCTCAGTCTTGGAGGCTGACCTCACTGAATTTGATGTGGCCAACTCACATTTGCCCTCAGAGGTCCTTTACATGCTTAAAAATGTTCGGTAAGCAAGCATATTGTTATATCAGTCAGTATTACATAGTGATTGTCCTTATGGTTGCTGAGTTTTTCAGCAATGACAGGACAATCTTGTGTAGGGCAGTGTGCTGAGCCTGGGGCAGTAATTTGACCTTGAGATGAATACTATAACTGTAATATAAAATTATATATTTACATAGATAATGTAAAATAACACAGCATGAATATTGCTAGATTATCACTATTGTTATTGTTTTTGAGTAAAATGATAGTTATGTGCTACTCCTGTGCAACTACTCAGGCTGTGTTCAGACTGGTATGATTTTGGCCTATCTAAATTGTATCCTGATTGATTTTTGATAGTGTGGACAGCCAAAATTCACATGAAATCAGATTTCTGCAAATCACAAGTCATATTTGGAGGTTTTTTGAAATGTGATTACGCAATCATATTTGTAGAGATCCGTGTCAGTCCGGACACTCAAATTGGATTTCAAAGTGCCTTTCGCATCACTCGGAGCACAACAAACAAAAACCACTTAAAATCCAGAATGACTGAAGTGTGGGGATCCAAGAAGAGCGTACCACAGCAGAGCCCCAGGTTGCCAGGTTCCAAAAAATTCTCCAGCCCACTATTTGTTAGAAACCTGTGATACACAAAGTTAAAACTTTGCCCGCAGTCTGAACATGGCCTTAGTAGGCACTAGCTGTAAACAAAAACAAAATAAATATTACATGTGTCCAGAATGATGAGCCAAGGAGTAGAGGATCCTAAAATGAGAAAGCTGTATAGAATTGTGTTATATAAGTTTTAAAGGTTTACATATAACAGTACTTGAGACTGTATTGAGCATCACTAAACAGTTGAACAGTTTGGGGCATTTGTAGCAGCTATTTTAGTCCTTACCTTCATTGATATTTAAGTAAGGTTCATATTGGCTAATAAATACACAACTTTATTACACATGAATACAAGTTGCATATAAATATCATCAGTAAATGGTTCATTAGAGCTTAGTTCAGGTTGTCTTAGATGTTAATAATTAATTGAGACATTAAGATTAGATTGAACCATATTATGCACAGAAGCAGACACAAATGCCTCTCTGTTTTCTCTGTTCTATTTGTGCAGTGTATTAGGCCACTTTGAGAAGCCGTTGTTTCTGGAGCTCTGTAAGCACATGGTATTCCTGCAGTTCCAGCAGGGTGAATACGTCTTTAGACCAGGGCAGCCTGACAGCAGCATTTATGTGGTGCAGGATGGCAAACTGGAGCTGTGTCTTTCTGCACAGGTGTGTTAATGAATAACTATGTAACTGAACTACTACCAGCATGAATAGTCTATAACTATAGAGAGATAAAGGTGTACCTTGTTATCTAGAAAAGCTTAAATGTTATCAGTAGGCCTCAACCATATTTCCTGCATGTTCTCCTTTCACTTCATATTAATAATCTCAGTCTTGAGAAAGAAATGTCAAGCAGCATATTAATTCATATGTCAGTATCTTTAAGGATCTTTCTCTTTGTCTTTAAAGGATGGCAAGGATGGAGTGGTGAAAGAAGTGTACCCAGGGGACTCTGTTCATAGTCTATTGAGTATTCTAGATGTAATCACAGTAAGTCGCACCCACTTCCAGATCAGTCGTTGAGTGATGACCTCATTACAGTCATAGTGCACATGTAACACCTTCAGTTCAGTTTATGTGTGTAAAGATGCTCATTTGCTTAATGTTTTTTGCACATTCTCATACACACACAGATTAAACCACAAACATGTAGTAGTGTAATGGATCTTTTTTTCTGAACTCGTGTTTGTGTACTTCAGGGTCATCAGAGGCCATATCGGACTGTGTCTGCCCGAGCTGCAGAAGTGTCTACAGTCCTCCGTTTGCCTGTCGAGGCTTTTCTGTCCATTTTTGAGAAATATCCAGAAAGTCTTGTGCGTGTGGTACAGGTAAGGGCAGAGTGTGTGTGTGCATTAAGGCTGTGATGGTATAAGTGTACCATCAGGAAAAAAAATAGAAACAGTGTATAGAAACTGTATCTTGGTTATTTTGAGCCGTAGGTACTCAAAGGTACTTTGTTCATATCCTCAATCTGTTTCCAGATATTAGTACAGTGTACAGCATTATCCTTATGGCAGATGGCCGTGCGCATTTGCATTGATATGGGGGAGTTAGCCGAGTTTTACATAAGTTTAGGAGGGTGAGTCAAAGTGATCCACACTCTGGCTGTAGAATTGATTTTAGACGGTTTTAAGAAATTTCAACATGATCTCCCTGCTTTTCAATACACTTTGTCCATCTATCAAGCTTTCATATTCCTTCATTAAACTTGTTTTTGGCTGAGCTGTGAGCCACAAATGCACCACTGCTTCACCTCATCGTCATATCAGCACTATAGAGAGGATGCTTTAACACATCAAAATGAATTTGTTGGAGAGTGTCGAAAGTACAGACAATGGTGTGTGAATGTGCATTATTATGAAACAGCACAACACCCTTGGATAGCAGTTGTTTGAATTTTAGGCTTCAGCTAAAAATGTAATAAATAGTAAATAATGAACTAGTAAAAAAGAAACGAATCAGTACAAAAAGTACAGAAAGTGTTGATAAGACATTGGAGCCAACAGAAGTTTTAAAATAAATAACATGTGGATCATTTTTGACTTAAAATTGTATTTTGTAGTGGGATAGTTTAGCACAAGCTGGTCACTTTACATCTTTCTGTGGGGGAGTTTGAAGCAGAGGAATTTAATTGACATCAGTTCTAGAAAGCAGGCTCTCCATTTTCATTTGGAATGAAGCCAGAATGCCACTGAATTCAAATTTATTTTTTGTGTTTATTTAACAATTAACTAGAGAGATGTGCAACATACATTTGAGACTACATCATTTACAAATACCACTGTATACCTTATAACCAGTATACCATCCAACTCTGCTGTCAGTGATCAAATATGGGTCCAGTAGAGTAGGCAGGGAAGATGATGGGCTTCAGTCTGAAGTAACTGGGCTTTTTTCTGCAGTTGTTTGTACATTTCTAAGCTGAGGCAACCATTCGATATAGTATATAATTAGAGCTTTGCAGAATTAAGACCTTTAATGAATTTCAGTTTTGATAGAGCTTGAACTGAATGTTTATCCTTCTGTAATGTTAGGGGGGTTTCATATCACAGAGACAGTGTCAGTATATAAGCTCCATTTCGATAGATAGATTGGTAGATGATAGATACATACATTCATTCATTCATTCATTCATTCATTCATTCATTCAAGGCATCCAGTAGCAAATCCATAAAGTACACATAAGGTTAGAAATAGATATAAAATATAAAAGATAAGGATAAAATTAGATATTAAAAAGTTAAAAAAATACAAAGACTATATATATATATATATATATATATATATCTAGGTATGCAGTGCAGATAAATAATGTAACAAGCATAGAGTTATTAGTGCAGAAGGAATACAGTGAATGTGCAATATTTAAGCATGTTAATATGTTAATAATAGTTAAATATGCAAAGTGGTGTAATGAAAACATGGGGATTGTTGGGGGGTTAAACAGTTCATTTCACTCATTTCTGTAGATTATCATGGTGAGACTGCAGAGAGTGACTGTTCTGGCCCTGCACAACTACCTAGGCCTCACTAATGAGCTCTTCAGCCATGTAAGACACACACACACACACACACACACACACACACAAGTCACTAAACCAGTCCATCAGGATTCAACACACTCGCATCCATCTGTGAGATATGGCATAAATTGCTTATATTTGCTTTAGGGCTGCAGCTATTGATTATTTTAGTAATCTAGTACTCTACTGAAAAATCGATTCGATTAATCGAGTAATCGAGTAAACATATTTGCTTTGTTAACGTGCAATAAAAAATACACAAGAGAAAACAAGACATTTCACTTAATAATGAATGACCAATTGGTTTCCTTTTTTAGATAAGTTATATTTTAAAATTCACAACATACATTTTCCAAATTGCAAACACAAATAGAAATAAATAAAACACAAAATAGAAATAATTACCACAAGTAAAAAACAAATTAAATTACTTTCAACTTAAGATTTCTTGTATCAAAAATATATGGCAATGATCAATAAAAAGGCATAAACATTGGCTTTAGGTTGTGCATCTTAGGTTCTGAACAGTTTCACACATTTCTGCTGCGAGTGGTTTAAACCAATAGCTCCAGGAGAATCGAGGAAAAGGCCTCCATGTGTGTGTTTGTGTTCCTTTTAAAGGAGCATTTGACTGCAATGCAGGAACGTGAGCATGTCAACATGCTCAGGACTTAGGCTTGCCCTCTTTTTTGAAGCAGTGTTACCTGCAGCTGAAAACAGACACTCTGGTGGCGTGGATGTAGCTGGAATACACAGCAGAGACCTTGTCAGTTCTGCCAGTGTTGGATAGCGCGCTGAATTATTTTCCTATTGCTGTTTTCTTCTCTTTTCCCTCGTCGCTTCCATATTCCCGCTTCTCAACTAAAAATTTCCACGCCTCCTCCTTCCTGTGCGTGGGTGATGTAAGCGTGGTGTGCCACATTAAAAGTCCTCAGTGCGAAATACTGTGCTCTGAGTTTTAAAACCAAATAAACGATTACTCGAGGCACAGAAAATTACTCGATGATTTTTTGTAATCGAGTAACTTGAATTACTCGAGTAATCATTTTACCCTTAATTTACTTATACACAAGCATTCAGATCAAATGCTTTTAAAACTGCTTATTCCACTATGTAATGTCATACACAATACACAAAATAATTGAACAATACTGATGCTTTGCAAATAGCAAATGATGAATACAAATGGATATTGTGTTATTGAAAAATGTAAATTAAAATTTGCTAACCTCGCCTGTGTTGCCATTTTTGCAGGAGATGCAGCCACTTCGGCTTCCCCCTCTCTCTCCGCATACTGCCCGCACCAGCCCTGTAAGGCACAGCAAGAGATTCAGTAGCCTCACTGTTCCAGATGAACAGCGTGAGGCTGCAGTCCGAGATGCCGCTGGTAAGAAAAGCTGGAAATGATTAAACAAGCACAGAAAGGACAGGGACGCAAAGCGGAATGACAGACTTTACAGTACTGCAGATTTTTTTCTGCTCTAACACTTCCAGTCATCTCATGAAGCTGAAGCTAGTGTGTTAATTAAGCAAAATCTTACCCCAATATCTGATGCCTCCAAGTTAAATTCTCTTATGTGTTTGCTGACATTGTGAAATACTGTTATGAAGGAGATTAACATACTTCCAAAAGATGAAAAGAATGTGTGCTGCATAGCTATAAACAAGGCCCAGAATAATGTTCCTGTGAGTACAGCCTTAGTAAATAAGAGAGGAATCTGATTATAGATCAGCTCTCCTTCTCTGAGAGGCTTTGTGAATATGGGCCATATAAGCAAATCTATTTGAGATGACTTAACAGTTCATAAAGTTTGTGACGGCTTAGGCTTGTGACTTATAGAATTCTGGTATTTGTAGCTCTAGTGCAGAAAAAGAAAGGCAAACTGTAGACAGAAAAGTGCATTTGAGGTGAAATTCTCAACAGAAGGAATAAACTTGAGGAGAAAGCAGAAGGCTAAAAATAGGATAATATTTCTCTCTGTGTGATGATTTACTGGTGTACTGTGAACTGGCTAATTAGCAGCTAATTGCAGAAGTCTTGTATAGTTATTTTGAGATGACCTTAACCAAGCTCTTCATCAGCTAATGAACTGTATAACATTGACGATGAAAGCTCTGATTACGCAGATGATTAGACTGCAGGTGTGCCCACATATTTTTTTTTTGTTGCTAAAGGCAGAAATGATGTTCTTCAAGAGATGGGTTCTCTTTTCTGAATAAGTTCACTGGGTAATTTTCACTGTATCATTTATTATTGATTGCTGTTTGTTTACACTGATCTGAGACTGATGACTAAAAATCAATTTCTTGTTGTGTTTATTATACAGCAGTGGATCATGGCAAGGAAGCAAGCAGCACCATCCCAACCCTGAGCAGAGCTATCTCCATGCCTGTGGACATTGCTGGTGTGTGTGTGTTTATGTACAGGTCGATTATGCACTTATATTCATGCTTTAAAGTGCTAAACCAAAATAGCAGGTAGGAAAGGGTTCGGAACTGTGGTCCGGTTCGTGTTCAGTGTAAAAGCACTTTTCTAGAAGGTTCAGACTTTCAGATCAATTACAAGAAGCTCTCCAAAAACAGAGCTGCCAAGACTGACATTATTGTTTGCCAATTTTTCTTCCTTATCTATTAATGGTGATACAATTGCTTCAGGACAAGCACATTCATTTGGCAAACTTCCCTAGAGTACTGTGCCTGAAGCTGCTGCTGCTGGTTTAAATACCATAATAACAGCACTACTGAGGTAATGAAATGAATTTTTTCATTCACTTTATTTCACCCACTGACTTTGCAACATGCCAACGACAGATGCACATCCTTCTACAAACCAATCAGTGTGAAGTGTATGTAGGAAGACACACCCCATTTAAGTGCTGATGACAGGACGTAGGCGTATCATACAAATGTCTTTGGTACACTCACAAAAATGTAGTGTGACAACTAACCAGACCAAATATATACAAGGGAACAAACCCATGTGCCTTGTTTTGGATCATGGTCCAGACTTTCAGATGTGAAAACGCCCTTAGTGTTTGTATTTGAGCCTTAAGGACCATGTAGTACCTTTGAACTAACATTTGTACCTGGGGGATCTGCTGTGGTCCTCATATGAGTGTACAAAGAAAAACATTAAACATATAAGAGACTGTATGACACATTTCCTGTCCAAAAAGCATACTTCTGATCTCCTGAATGCTAACTCCTTGGGATAACCCAACTTTTCACTTGGCTTTTGCTTTCTGTCTCTCTCCCTCTCTCTACCTTCCTACAATAGGCACAAATGGCTAATTTAAACAAAGTTTCTTTGAAACACAGTTAATGAGTTTTGCAAATACACTGCAGAAGTTTGGAATCACTGTTTTCTGTTATATAAAACAAATTGTGGTTGTAGATTCAGCGATTTTTAGTATGATGTGTATATTCTACAGATTTCAAAATATTTGTGGGAATTTTTAATGATGGTGCCAAGCTGTGGAAATATATATTTTTAATTAATTATTTTTTAAATGAACTTAAACAATTACATATCCAGAATGCAGCATTTTCAAATATTTGAGACCAAATCTTGATCAAGTAGGTTTCCATTGTAATTTATTTGGTGTTTATTAGTTAATAACATTTACTATAGTTTATTGCTTCGTATTATTCCCTAAATACTTTATAAATAGTTTATAAACTGTATTATTACATGTTGGTGTCAAGTTTCAAACATTTTAATCGACATTGTATAAGTTATTATTAGTATGAGGTGATTTCAAACATGATGTGTGTAGTATATTATATGACTGGATAAACAGCTCGTCTATGTATAGACAGCAGTGACATCAGTTACAGCTATAGTAATATACATTTGAAAAGTGTAGGAGTGTTGTAAAAACTTTTGAACTGCTAATATGCTGTTTTATGAATGAGGTAATGCATAATTATTCATCAAAATATGACAATTTTGACAACATGAGCTTGCAGAGTAATACCATTATTAATTGATTGCATGTAGATAAATGGTAAAGTTATTTTAAAAGGTAGACGCTTGACACCTGTTAAAACAAACTTTGGACTCTTGAGATCAGTAAAGAGACTTTGATTTTGTATCTTGCAGGCATGCAAAAGAGTCTGCGTTCCGATTTTGACATGGCATATGAACGAGGACGCATTTCTGTGTCTGCTGAGGATGGAACACCAACACCACCAACGTTTACACGGGTTAGAGACATACACACACACACACACACACACACACACATATATATATATATATATATATATATATATATATATATATATATATATATATACACTCAGACTTTTTTATTTTATGTTTAAATTAAACTGCACAGTTACTCCAATAACACAATTAAATAAATGATAGATTTTAACTAATGTTTGTGCTACTAGCTACTTTAAGGTGCATAGAAATGCATTGCCAATAGAATGGGATGCTCTGGAGCAGCCACACATAAACACTAAGGCCAGATTTATAGTCCAGGTGACAAGTGTCACTGGACTAGAAAAACTGGTCTCCAGATGTCACAACACGGTAGGCTTTCATAGCCCTGTGCCAACAACAAAACACAAAGCTGGGACACAATATTCAGCACAACAGGTGACTGTGTACATTTATAAATGGCCACCATTTACCTTAAATTAGCTGTGTTATTGTGTAATAGTTAGCTGACACCTGTTTTATTATACCTTCCACTTCTTTTTAACCATTAATATACTGGAATCAATAGATCTGACCATTTTCTCCCTGGGACTCAACAACATAGGCTAGTTACAAAGTAAACACAGATGTACACCATGACAGCCGCAACACTCCAGATATTTGAGTTTCTGTCCACATCTGCACCGTTTCAAATTTGTCTGCTACAAGGTCTGCGACACCCAATCAAGCACAAATTTTGTCATTTTTATGTCATTTTTGTTAAGGAACACTTTGATCGCCTATGTTGTAAAACACTGTTTGTGCATGTGTGCCCATCTGTTGTACAGTCTCAGGACCAGCGAGAGAGGAAAGTAACAGTAGATGACGTGCCATCAGGTGTGTATTTGTACCCAGAGGAGGAGTCCGGTCAAGAGAATGTTTACGGCCCGTTGCCAGGACGTCCCAATGCTTCCCTGTTTGAGGAAGCTCAGAAAGAGATTCTCAAACTCATGAGAATTGAGGTACAGCTTGTATGTGTACTGCCTTATGCAAGCACACACACACACACACACAAACAGTTAAGATTAAGCTCACAGTTGGTTCCAAGCCTGTAATATGATTGGCTGAGAGAAGTTCTAGAAGTGCCAGTATTGCACGATAACAGCTCACTGAGTCAGAGCAACAAAATCAATACAGTAAAGTAACTGGACTTTTAATGCATTTACAGCTTGACTGAAGAGCAACGACATTCAGGTCAGTTTTAGCATCATCAGCACAAATGAATGAATCGGTTTCTCTAGCATTTTTATGGACCAGTCAGAAATATAAAGGGTAACTAGACGTAGTAGATCTATGAATAAAGCTCCAATCAGCTGTGAGTGGTGTTTAGAGTAAGATGCACGGTTTACAAACATCTTTAACATCAGTATATTTGTGTTTATTGTCTGTATAATAAACAATTATTGAGGAAATGATGACTGATACTCATAGACTGATGATAATATGCTGCGGTCTGTCTGATAAAGGAACTACTTTTTCTTGCCGAATGTTGATCGATTGTTTATTTCTGTCCTCTTTATCTTAAAATCTAACCATAAACAGAACTGTGGTATAATCAAAATAACACACTGGAGGATGGTGCTATAATGTGAGATATTGGCTGGTGTATTGATCATCAGTACTCAGCCTGCAGCCTCGTGCCTACAATTACAACACACCAGTGCCAGTATCTCATGTTATAACACCACCCTCGAGTGTATTATTGCTTAAACAACTTTTCACATACTTCACAGCTGATTGTAATACTGTATGGCAAGGGTGGGAAAATCCATTCTTGGAGAGCTGGATTTTTTGCATATTATGTTGATTTTCCTACTTAACCACAGCCAATTCAATTAATAATTTTAGGTTTATTTATTACCAGAGAAAACACCAAACTGTGCTGGGCTCTGCCCCCCAGTTCACCACCTCAGATGTGCATTTGTTCTAATGCCACATTCACAGGAGATTTCAGTATTGTAAATTGCATTGATTGTCCATGACATATGAAAGGTTCTATATAAATAAATGTGCGTTGCCATGTTGCTGGATTTGTAGGCATGTTTTTCCTTACGCGAGGAGGAAGCTAATTCATACTCACTGTATTATCCTTGATCTGAAACTTGACATGATGTGCAAATGTCCATAAACTTGGTGCTAGAAATAGTTTGTAAATGCATATTGACTTTAAATATTTGAGGTTGTAATACATATTTATTGTTGAGCTCTTATAGTTCATCGTGCAAATGAATAAATGTTTCCTTGTCATTGTTTAGGACCCTGCTCTACTGAATGGGCGAGTGACACTGCACCATGCCAAAGCTGGGGCAGTACTTGCCAGACAGGGAGACCAGGTACTCCCCCACCTCACATCCTTCTAATATTACACTTCCATACTGAATTCTCAAGTCATTCCATCTAATATCCCTTTAATATCATCAACAACTTAAAAAAACAACAACATGAGCTTGTTTGATTATGATACATGGGAAAGTATTAGTGTTGTTTATTTACAAATGTAGTTTATGTATTTTTGCATTCATTCCCATTCTTTCACAAACAGTATTCCTGAAACATGATCTTGGAAATCTCATTTGAAAGATGAACAATCATCATCACGCACAAACTTAAAAAAAAATCCTTGTTCTTTCATTAAAACAGTTATAATGTAATGTAATGGAGTTATTGAAGTGACTTGTGGCTAGTGCAACAACACATTAACATATCAAAAGCACACATACTTTACTACTTTGCTACTACATACTACTTTCCTGATTAGAGGTTTAAGGCATCTAAACCGTTTGTTCATTCAGAATTAAGAGGATATGCACTGTTAGGACTAGGCACAACTTCACAGCTAGTAGGAAAAAGATTATCTCTGTATTTGTTGTACTTTTGATAAAAAATGAGTGAGTGAGTCACATTGTACTGTTCAGGTCAAATAAACTGCAGAAGATTTTTACAGTTACCATCCATTGCAAGCTTTAGGTATACAATACAGTACTTCATTAAGTGCTTAATACAAGTCCTGTGATCTTCTAAAAGCATTATTCCAGGGGTGGCCAACTCCAGTCCTGGAGAGCCGCATTCCTGCACAGTTTGGTGATCTCCCTGATCAAACACACCTGATTCAACTCAGCAGGCAATTAGCAGGTTTAATTGTAGTGTCAGAGCACAAAGATCACCAAACTGTGCTGGACACCGGCTCTCCAGGCCACCCCTGCATTATTCTAACTAAAATACAATACCAGACATTGAAATTGCAAACAACAACAAAAAAATAAAATATCAAGCAATATTTATTTGGCAGAATGACAATGATAGTATGGAGGACCAAAAATGACAAAAGTATAAATAGATAGATAGATAGATAGATAGATAGATAGATAGATAAAGGAAAGAAAGAAAGAAAGAATGAATGAATGAATGAATAAATAAATAAATAAATAAATAAATAAATGGGGGACCAAAATGACAAAAGTATAAATAAATAGATAAACATTTTTAATGAAAAAGTTTGCATACTAATAATTTTTTTTTACTTTATTTATGTATTTCACATGCCTACATTTATTTATTAATGTATTTCCACATGTATACATTTACTTTTCTTCAAACCGTATGTTAATTGAGTGGGCGGTACTAACTTAATTCTAAAAGTACGATTGGTCAGTTTGGTAAACCAGACAGAAGCAATCGAACAACACTATCTTGTAATAGTGTAATAGAGAGAGAGAGATGTGTACGTGTGTGTGAGAGAGAGACAGAGAGACAGATATCAGAGTTAGTCAGAGTCAATGTCAGTATCAAGGCTAATCTGAGCTAATCCATCCATATCTCTTTCTAAATTAAAAAGAAGGTAGTCATTTGGTGCGTGGTTCTCACAATCATTCGTCAATGATCTTAAATAATTTGCAGTTGTTCTTAAAGACATTTCATCAGTTGTAGTTAACTAGTTAATTGCAATTCTAGCAACGTGCTAGAGAACAGTCGCTGTAAGCCAAGGCATTACTAATAGAGAGGAAACTATCGGAGCTCTTTAACCAATTGCACTTTTAGAATGAGGTTAGGACCGCCCACTCAATTAACATACGGTTTGAAGAAAAGTAAATGTAGACATGTGGAAATACATAAATAAAAACATTTATTGTGTGCACGGTTTTTCATGAAAAAATGTATATCTATTTATTTATTTAATCATACTTTTGTCATTTTTGGTCCCACATTTATTTATTTATTTATTTATACATACTTTTGTCATTTTTGGTCCTCCATAGGTATGTGGCAAAAGGATTAGAAACAGCAATGCACAGCAGTCAGTATCAGCTGTCCATGACGTGTGGAAATAACTGCTTCTTCATGGTCTGACATGGAGAGGAAAAGATGTTGGATGCATATTTGCATATACTAAGAAGCACACAACATACAGAAGTTGACAACTGAACTTACACTATATGTATATGAATATAATAATATTCACAGTCAAATCAGAATATTATGACCATCTACATAGTAGTGGGAATAACTATCCTTGGCTCTGAGTGTTTGCTCAGTGCAGATCCCTGACACTACCTATACCTGCAGGTCTTAGACAAATATGATATGTTTTCCCAGTGTTGCAACTTTAATGGCCACCAGTATATTGATATCAGTCTTGTTCCATTTAAATAATATTGCAGATAAACAACAGTAGAACTCAGGGATATGTTTATTAGTGAAAGTAAGAGCATTTCCACACACACAATGCAAATGGAACTCAAAGGATTGGGATGAAATAGCTGTGTATCTTTAAGAAAACCACTTATCAGTGAGGCTAAGCAGCAAAAACGCTTTCAGTTTGCTAGGGAGCATAAATATTGGACTCTGGAGTAATGGAAGAAGGTCATGTGGTCTAATGATTTCAGATTTACTCTGTTCCAGAGTGATGGGCACATCAGGGTAAGAAGAGAGGTGGCTGAAGTGATGCACCCATCATACCTAGTGCCTACCGTACAAGCCTGTGGGGGCAGTGCAATGATCTGGGGTTGCTGCAGTTGATCAGGTTCAGGTTCAGCAACATTATGTGCCCAAAGAATGAGGTCATCTGACTACCTGCATATACTGAACATGTGAAAGAGTGGTTCAGAGAACATAAGACATCATTTTCACTGGCAACCACAGAGTCCAGATTTGAACCCCATTGAGAATCTTTGGAATGTGCTGGAAAAGATGTTGCGCAGTGGTCCAAATCTCCATTCATCAGTACAAGATCTTGGGACAAACTTAATGAAACTTTGGACAGAAATAAATGTTGTGAGATTGCAGAAGCTTGTGGACACACAATGCCACAGCGAATACATGCCGTACTCAAAGCTAAAGGTGGTCCAACGAAATATTAGAGTTTCTGTCTCATTTCATTTACTCTCTACTTCCCTTTCCTTTTTTTCTTTCCCTTTTATCCACTACTTTGTTCCTCCTCCCCTGTCTGCTCTCTCTCTCTCTCTCTCTCTCTCTCTCTCTCTCTCATATCAGGACGTGAGTCTGCATTTTGTGCTGTCAGGCTGCCTGCACGTGTATCAGCGCATGATTGACAAACAGGAAGACGTTTGCCTTTTTGTGACACAGCCGGGTGAGATGGTGGGTCAGCTGGCCGTGCTGACTGGCGAGCCTCTCATCTTCACCATCCGGGCCGTCCGAGATTGCACCTTTCTCAAAATCTCAAAATCTGACTTCTATGAGTGAGTCAGACTAACAACAGTGTATTTTTTCATGCTGATATATGTGAACAATATACCTTACAGTTACGAAACAGAGCGTAGTTATAATTAATCAGAGTAGACAGAGTATAGACATAATTATTGGGAACCCTTTGAGAAAAGACAGTAAAACAATATCTTTATGAGCTCAATTCAACTCTGAAAATGTAAAAGTTAATTTAGTAAAAGAAAACAAAAGCTCTTATCAAAAAATCCATTTACGGCAGTAAATTTATTGTGTTAAAATTCTTGTTTTTTAATCACAGATTGATCCAATCTACCTACTGATGCCAGAGCAGTACAGAAACTGTGTAATGTGTTCATATCTATTGTGTTAATTCTCTGTCTCCTCTGTAGGATTATGCGGGAGCAGCCTAGCGTGGTCCTAAGTGCAGCTCATACTGTGGCCATCCGTATGTCTCCATTTGTGAGACAGATGGACTTTGCTATTGACTGGATGGCTGTGGAGGCTGGACGTGCTCTTTATAGGTGCTTGAATTTAAAAATATATACTAGAATTGTTACTACTGCTAATCCTATGCTTCTTATTATTGTAAACACTAAAAACTACAGGAGTTGGACAATGAAAGTGAAACAGCTGGTTTTAGACCACAATAATTTATTAGTAGGTGTTGGGCCTCCTTTTGCGGCCAATACAGCATCAATTCATCTTGTCTCCTCTGTCTCTTAATTGTGTTATCTATACTTGTGTAATGTGTCAAAGACATGACGAGACCGTAGTCATCCATCTAACCTAGTTAGACACTAATTT
>BRDA01034515.1:0-45047 GCA_036984385.1 Crenuchus spilurus | reverse complement strand
CTTTTTCCAGCCACTTATTGCTACCTGTCCCAAATTTTTGGGGATTTGTTGACACTGTGAAATTTTGAATCAACATATTTCTCCTTTAAGGGAGGCACGGTGGCTTAGTGGTTAGCACGTTCGCCTCTCAGCACTGGGGTCTTGGGTTCGAGTCCCCATCTGAGCGGAGTTTCCATGTTCTCCTCGTGTCTGCGTGGGTTTCCTCTGGGGACTCCGGTTTCCTCCCACAGTCCAAAAACATGGGTGTCAGGTGAATTGGGTGAATTGGGTAATCTAAATTGTCCGTAGGTACGTATGTGTGTGTGTCTGTGTGGATTGGTGCCCTGTCCTGGGCTTAGTTGATTAATGTAATGCCCTGCGCCCAGTGAGACTAACCGCGACCCTGATAAGGAATAAGCGGGTGTGATAATGAATGAATGAATATTTCTCCTTTAAAATGTTACATTTACTCAGATTAAACTTTTGATCTGTGATTTGTGTTCTATTCTGAATAAAATATTAGATGTTGGCACCTCCACATCATTGCATTCAGTTTTTATTCACAATTTGTTTAGTGTCCCAACGTTTTTGGAATCCGGTTTGTAGCATAATTTGTATCTTCATATGTTCATATTTACAACCTTTTTAAATATTAAAATGCTTCATATTGAGCATGTTTGTGTTTTTCAATAATGTACAATCAGATTTTATGTGTCCAGTATGTAAAAGTCATTTAGGTGATGTTAAAGATACCAAACACTGGCAGGCACTAATGCGGTATACAGACACAAAATGACCAAAATAGTCAAAAACTGCCAGGGCTTAATGTAAAAAAAAAAAAGTAAATGCAAAAAGTTTGCATGTGTTGTCGCTTCCCTCTCAGCACTCCACTACACCAGAGGAAGTCAGTGTACTGTTTTCAAAGTAAAGTATGATGAAATGCTTTACGCCTACAAAGGCCTTGTGCCGAACTGAGAATTAATTTTCCACCCAGCCGATGTGCAGATGGGCAGTCTGACAATATAAACACTCTGCCAATGCTCCAAAGGGAGATGCTGATGAGAGAGGAGGAAAAGAGTGTGGACAATTCATCACTACCCATAGGATGGAGCCTGAACACTAACGTTAACCCTGTCAAGCCTGCCAGACTGCCAAAAACTCAAATTCTTTGAAACTGGCATGTTTATTTGATAGGGGGCCTCTGGTTTCCTCCCACGATCCAAAAACATAGAGGTTAGGTGAACAGGGTACTCTAAATTGTCCATGTGTGTGTGTGTACCCAGTGAGGGATTGATGCCTTGTCCTGGGCTTGGCTAGGACAGTCTGAGGAGGTAGGGGACTAACTGCAACCCTGATCTCTGGAAGGATGTCGTTGCCCGCTGACGCTCTAGTGTCTGTGTTCTTTCTGGGTTCCTTCCTTCTCCTACTAACAGTGATCAGACTATAGCTTTCAGGCTACTAGGGTTGGGCGGTATTGGTGTTTTTCATACCGTGGTATGAGCTTGAGAAAATACCGCGGTATGCGGTATTATCGGCGTCGGCGGCTGCTGAGTGCCCCCTTCATCACCGCCCCGCCCTACCCCCACCCCCGCGAGCAGACACGCTGAGAGAGAGAGAGAGAGATTTGTGCTATAGCGCGGTCAAACACGCAGAGAGAGAGATTCTTGCTATAGCGCGATCAAACACGCAGAGAGAGAGAGAGAGAGAATCGTGTTTCGCTTCTATCTAACGAAATAAACGAAATTAAGACACTGAAATTAACTTTAATATGATCACCAGAGTGGGAATCGCAGCGTGCTCGCAGATACACACACACACAGACACACACACAGGACTTTACCAGAGACCGAAATAAACAATTACTTGTTTAGTTTTGAAATAAAAGTATCAAGTGTGTGTGTGTTTCTGTGAAACTGGTGCTGTGTTTTGCTGACATGTGAAGCACGTTTAAGGCACAGTTTAAAAGACTTCTTTTTGAAATTTGCCGCATTACCTCACGTGACTAATACCGTCATAACTTTTAGATACCGTCACCATATTTAAATACCGCGGTATAACTAAATACCGTTATACTGCCCAAGCCTAGCTATAACACAATTATTTTGACTGCATTTTGAACCAATCACGACTATTATTAATATCATTACTGTTTTACACTATAGCACAATGTCAGACTTAACTGATGATGTAAATCTCTTTCAGTAGTTTGATCAGAGGAGGACGGATCCGCTTTGTGAGTCTTGGTTCCTCCCAGAGTTTCTTCCTCCCAGCCTTGAGGGAGTTTTTCCTTGCCACTGTGCCTTTGGCTTACTTGCATTGGGTTTTCGCGTTTTGATTCAAATTGTCTTATGCCAATTATGTAAAGTTGCTTTGTGAAAAAGCGCTATATAAATAAATTGATTGATCAAGATTCAAAAGTCTTTTTTACTCAACATGTTGTTTATAAACACAAAAACCATACAGAACACAATCTTTTTTAAACCCTTACATATTTCATTTACATGTATGCTCAAGCAATTTCAAACTTCTGAATGAAATCTGCATGTATCCTCTGGTGCATGCAACGAAAGGACAATCCTTGTATCCAAAATACATAAATCTGATTTTATACATCTTTTTCTTATTTATTTATTTCAGTTACAAATATATATATATATATATATATATTATTAATATAGTAATAAATGATGCAAGATCACTTAATTATCACACTGATGATGAAGAGGTCTTCAAATCTCAACTGTGTATCAAATATGATACATATGTCTTTATAGGGTTAAAGTCAGAAGTCTTTGGAAATTCCTATGGCATTAATAGGCTTGGTGTTAGAGGAAAACAAAGAAGTGAAGAAAAAGAGAAGCTGCCAGCAGAATGAGTCACCAAAGCTAAGGCATGATATGGAGAAAAAACACCCATGACCTGTACCTGACCTTCTCTTGATATGAAGTCACGGTTCTTGCTTTATGGACTGAAATGTAGACTCTGTATATCCTGCCCACAGGCTACATAATACTGTCACTGTAATCCTGAATACAGCCTTTCTGACTGGAGCACATGTAATTTCACAGTGCAACCAAGTGATGTGAAGAAGATTGATGGTCACCACAAAAACACCTTGACTGACATCTGTAAAAATCCACTGAATCACACCTATGTGGTAAATTGATTTGCTGAAAGAAGATCCCCGCCTTTAAAACATGCTTTCCCTTCCCTTTGAGCAGAAGGGTTGATTTCAGCACTGCAGCGTAATCGAGTCTGCTTGAGTGAGTTAGCCAGATGTTAAAGCATAGGGACACGCCCCATTACACTTCTTCATTTCCAAGGCATCCAGCTCACTGTGAGGTGATAATCCTTCCGTTGTTTAGCCCAGCCCAACTGCAGCGGTGTTCTCCCTGGAGGTGCCCCTCCTTCAGTCAATTTGACCTTCACAAGCTTTTCTCTGTACACGTTTTAGATGGTCTAAATGGCATGATGGGCTGATGTGGTGTGTTCGTTTAGAACAGCTGATTATGTATCAAACTTGAATGAAATAAATTTGTATTATTGACTAGTTTTAATTACAACATTGACAAATTGCCTGCTCTCCACATTTCTTACCTTACTTACTTTGGAATTCTCATGACTTGTTGGAGGGTATAAAGCAGGATTTCTCAATTAGCCAGATAACTTTGGCCAAAAAGTAAGCCTAACAAACTATTCCAACTGACCATTTCCCAACTTTTGGCTCAAGTTATCCAGCTTTACTGAGAAATCCTGCTTTGTGGCAGATCCCCGGGGTCATGAAGATGTTAGGACTGCGCTGGTAAGGCACCACAAACTACACTATATGGACAATATTGTCACCCATGTTCATTTAGTTTCTTCCAAAATCAAGGGTATTTATAAGAAAGAGTTTATCCTGCTTTTGTTGGAGTCTCTACTGTTCAGGAAAGGCTTTCTACAAGAATTTGGAGGATTGCTGTGAGGATTTGATTGCATTCAGCAACAAGAGTTAGTGACATCAGGATGGTGGACAATCATCACCACCACCTCATCCCAAAAGTACTGGATGGAGCATCATCATTCCAGAGAACACAGTTCTACTGCTCCACAGCACAATGCTGAGGGGTATTATAGCACTCCAGCCCATGCCTGGCATTAGGCATGATGCCAATAGGTTCATATTTACCTGTTTCAGAGAGTCCTATTCTATTCAGAGTAAGACTTCACTACAGGGACTAGACAAGCTGTGGTTATGCATTTGTACATCTCTGTCAGTGATAGGTGCAAATTAAAGTTGGTTAATGCACTCAATACAAGGGGTGTCCACAAACATTTGAACACAGTGTATCTGAATCTGTAACCATTTGTGTTTGTTTTTTTCCAGCAGGTTTTTGATGATAATCCCTTCAGTCTCTCCAGAGCTGCATGAAAGCCCAGTGTACTCTTTGATCCCAGGAATATGTGGAAGCACATATTAAATCCTGTCTAAGATCTTCCATCTTCGCATTATTGCACAACTCAACCCTTTACTGTCCTCTAAAGATGTTGAGATGATTTCATTATATTCGGTTAGCCTCCTGTACCTCTGCGGTCTTTAGTTTACCTGATAAAGCTCTTCAGGACTTTCAGAATTATGCTGCCAGACTCTTCGAAATCTGCCCACATCGCCCCTGTCCTTGACCAGTACCGCTGGTCACTGCTAACAGAACCTGTGCTACAAAATCCTGCTGTTAACCTTCGAAGCTCTTCAAGGCCTGGTCATCTAGCTGCTCGCAGGTTCAGACTGTTCTTTATGGGTGGTAGGTCATTTAGTGTTGCTGAATGACTCCCTGGAACTCAGTGTCAATTCTGGCAGCTAAATTTGATTTTGGTTTTAGTCTTAGGAAAATTCATTATCATTTGTTTGTTTAATTTTGCTCAGCACAATTATTTTACTCTACTTTTGTTCAATTAAACAATATTTAGCCTAACTCTAGTCGTGTATTTTTAATGTATTAACATCAACATTTTGTATTCACATTAACTGTGTGAAGCCACTTTAAGCACGTTAATGTTTAAAATTAGTAAAAGCTTGGCACTTCTAGTTACATACAAGAGAAGTTCACTTTCAGGGTTACTGCCAGAAACAGTTAGGATTAAGAATGAGGGGGAAATGGTTACATTTCACTAGAAAGGTTTTTTTGGCAGAAAGGCCTGAAGGCAACCTTCTCCCAGGTGCTATTAAACTCGTTCTTGCTGAAGTTAAACCTTCTATATATGATCCTCTCAGCCAATAGATGTCAAACTAGATCACCAGCATCTCAGACTAAAACAAATGCTTCGTATTTAGCCACATCCTTCCCTTTAGCTATGCCTCCCTCCTTTTGTTTGTGGTGAAGCCCAGGGAAACATGGGGCGAGCCAGCATTTCCACAGGTTGGGATTAACACAACAACGAGCTGAAAACAACAAATACAGAGTTTGTGTAACTTCACTGTCTGCTAAGGACACTTTTACTCCAGTATATCTTAGTTGTTTGCTGCTTTATTAATGCTGAAAATGTACATTCCACTGTGACCCTGATCAGGATTAAGCGGAAGATAATGGATGGATGATGTACATACCACCTTTAACATTAACTTAACATTTCCATTCACCTGTTCATTATCCCATCCGCTTAATCCTGATCAGGGTCACCGTTAGTCCCCTACCCCTTCACCGAGCACAGGCTGTTACTATCCTAACAAAGCCCAGGACAGAGTGCCAATCCACAACTGGGTACACATACACACAGACAATTTGTACACAATTCACCTGACCTCCATATTTTTGGACTGTGGGTGGAAAATGGGAGGCACTCCAGAGGAAACCCACTCGGACAGGGGGAGAACATGGAAACTCCACCCAGATTCGGACTTGAACCCAAGCCCTCCGCGTTGAAAGGCGAGCGTGCTAACCACCAAGCAATCGTGCCACTCTAACTTAACATTTTAAATGCTTAAAGTAAAAGTTTAGTTTGTTTAGTTAAATTACAATGGTAATGGGCAGCAAATACACCAAACATCAACATTAAACAAAGCTGAAAATGAAACATGAAATAAATCACTGTACTCAAAGTTAAGACAAAGTCAAAGTAGGGAGGGGTTGGTTAGTTTGGTTCATCTTAACCTTAAGATGATAACTATTTGCCAATGTGATTTTCACACAACCTCCACATTTAACCCATTAGTGCAGTGAAACACACACACACACACACACACACACACACTAGTGAACACACTAGGCTGTGAGAATTTGTGCCCGAAGCGGTGGGCAGGCCTTATCCACCGGCGCCCAGGGAGCAGTTAGGGGGTTAGGTGCCTTGCTCAAGGGCACTTCAGTCATGTCCTGTCTGGGGATCGAACCAGCGACCTTCTGGTCACAAGACCAGATCCTTACCACTAGGCCATGGCTGCCCCCGCCACCTTGATTTTATTGTAAGAAACAAGTTGTCAGTATTTGCCATAGTTTTCATGAATGAACTTTTTTCACTCTCTCAAAACCATTACTCTCATCTCTCTTTTCAGTTTAAAGCAACCAGGGGTATGTAAAAGGTGCTATACAAGTTCTTATTTTGCTATTCCTGTCATAATTGACATTATGAAGAGCCTGGGGCATATTTAAAACTAAAACACAAGCACAGTCTTTTCTAATCGCCTGTAAAAGGCCGGGGGAGGAAAATAGTAGCAGCTCCAGCTGGGCATAAATTTATCTCAGTCAGTTCTGCAAAGGGCTTACCAGTATTTACTCTAATTCATATTTTCTTAAAATAACTGCTGATCTACAACTCCAGTAGATAAAAGCTGTGCTCAAGGAACTGGTTCATCATTCATAAATCTCTAAACCTGTAAGTGAAATAAGGTAAATTGGGCTTTGACCTGGTCTTGTTCTCAATTCGACACTTTACTGCACCACTGGCACAATCTCTGCAACTCTGATTCGTTCTCCTCCCAACAGGAACCAGTTGAGTTAATTAGGACTCGTTAGCATAATTACTCACCCTAGAAGTTGGAGACAAAGGCTGATCTCACTTGCCAGTTTATTTGCTTCTTGTTTCTTTGCCCAGAACCCTGCTCTAGCTCTGTCCTTTTTCCAACAGACTCATCAGCTCTGCACTGTTGAAGCGTTCAAAAGGGAATCCCAACTGAATTCTAGTTTTAGAGTTAATCGCTGTAAAACATTCAAATACATCTGATCTGTTAACATATTGTAATTAATTACTCCAATCTAGAATAAGAATTCAAGCTATATGATTAATAACTCCACGCTACGATAGTATCAGGAGCTCGACATCCCTGCTTCACATCTCTAGTGTTCTAGTTACAGTTATACAGTTTTTCCTAAAGTGCTGCCCAAGGTCAATACAACACTGGGGCCACAGGACATTTTAGTCATATCACCTTGTAGTTATAATGAAATTAAACAGCTTAAGCCCCAGTTAGTGAGCTAGCCTGTTAGCATTGGCACAGTGACCGCACTGTTACTTCTTCACTGAACAACACTCTTCACTGACAAATAGTTTTTAAAAAATACATTAAAATAGAAATGTATGTATGTAAGAAGATACATGTTTGAAAAAGAGGTAGCCTAACTTTCCCAACGAGAGTGAAGAAAGTGAAAATAAAACCAAAAGTTTCTCACAAGATAGCCAAGAAAGATGTAAACGTATCGAAATGGGAGGAAGTGGCTAACAATGGTAGCTCAACATCATGTCAGCTATTGATGATGGACGATGGCACCATCTATCAGCCCAAGTCTAACATACACAGCATAACTGAAGTACTTAACATATCAGAAACAAGTTAGGTGACTACTGGGTTCTAGTATTTATTAGCAACATTAGCATTGAAGCTAAATTTGACCTCCAAATATGATTTGGTTTATCAACACCTGAGGTAAGTGGGAAAATATGTAAATATAATTTTTGGGTGAACCATTGGGTGAAACTTTTAACGCTTTGCAAAAGTGATTCTGTAAATGATAAACAGTTTAAAGCAATGTCACTATTGTACATTGGAAATGGTGTGCATACTGCCATATGTACTGCACTGAAACTCTAGACATTCAGCACAGCTTCTCTTTTTATTGATCTCTGCATCTAAATAACCAGTGGCTCTCAGAAGCACAGAGCAGATAGATACAGCACTGCCTCGAGTGTGTACCACATTAAAAATGCTTCTCTTGTGAATAAAGGCAGCAGTCGAGTTGGCTGCCCTCAAAGAGTTACTTAATCAATATACCAACGGATCCTGCCAAGGCACTTCTGTATGCAGACTGATGAGCCAAAACACTGAGATAACATACACAAATGAAGTGAATAATATTATCTCAAAACAATGGCACATGTCATGGTCTGGGTTATAAAGTAGATGGCAAAAGAACAGTCCAAGAACAGTTCTTACAGTCAATGTGCTGGATAAAGGAGAACCATCACATCAGCAGTGTCTGATGTGTGAAGGTATAATATGCTGAAGTATGAAGTATGTTGTATAATGTAAACAATGTGTTTGCTGTGAATCTGTACTGAGAACATGCTATGTAGCTATTTCTGTTTGTCGTCAAATGTCCATTCTCTGTTGCACCTGTCTTTCCACTATTTCTGTCTCTCCTTAAATGGCAATTTTCTCTTACCTTTGTCCACATGACCAGTGGCTAAATTTGGCTACTGTCCAGACTTTATAACAATGATGGCCCAGCTTTCAGTGGGCTATGGGTTTGTGTCTGTGGATCTGACGGTTTGTTCCCTGATGTGAAGAGCCTGTGTTGAGGTAAATTTCTACAGTCTATAGGCAGTGGTGTGAAGAACAAACCATAATCTAGTGACAAGACCATTTTGCATCCTAGGTTCATCATGGTACAAGGGCTAACCCATCTGGTCCAAAATGACAGAACGTCGACTGTGGCATTACTGGCTACAATGGGCCAATAAGTCTTGTTCTCTATTACATCATGTTGAACGCTGGTATGTACGTATTATCCAGCCACCCTGCCCACATTGTTCAGAAATTGTTTGAGGAAGATGACGAAGAGCTAAAGGTGTGAGTACAAACTGTATACTGTAAAAAGTATCTGTTAGACATTCTGATACACATTCTATCTGCAGTGGCTCCACCTCACAACTTTCAGGATCTACTGCTAAGATCTTGAAGCCAGATACCACAGGATGCCTTGATAGATTTTGTAGAATCAATGACCTGACAGGTCAGAGCTGGTTCAAGGACGACCAACAGCATAACAGCAGATGTTTATAATGTTTTGGCTCATCAGAGGGCAGCCATGTCATGGTGGCTAAGGATCCAGTCTTGTGATCGGAAGGTTGCCAGTTTGATCCCAAGGCAGAACATGACTGAAGTGTACCAGAGCAAAGCACCTAACCCCAAATTGCTCCCCAGGTGTCATTGACTGGGGCTGCCCAACACTTCAAAGTCAAAGTCTAAGTGAACTTTATTGTCATTCAGACTCCAGATCAGGGATTGTACAACTGAACGAAATTGCTTTTCTCCAGACTCCAATGGGCAAAGATATCGGACATAGTACATTAGAATGTGCTCACTGCCCCCTAGTGTGTAAATGTGGATAAATTCCTCTGTGTGCAAGTTAACTGGCCAATAATTGTGCACGTAATCAGTGTATACTGCAACATTTTATTACATATAATTGCTTATGCAATGCAATCTACAACATCCTACTGGTTCATGAAATATCACAGAAATATCACACTTAAAATTTTTTGAAGAAGCCAAACATGCTTGGAAATCAATATGCAGCATTATGGGTTTACAGTGTTTACAATAGTGGGTTTTCCATCCACCAAATTTGTAATAAATGTGCAAAAAATTTACTCAAAATTAACTAAAAGAGTTTTACACTAGGATGGGCTTGAAAAGGCAAAATGTGAAAAGGGTGATGATAAAGGGTTTTTCTAATAAACACTGATGTATTATGTATATGTACTGTTTCATTAGTTCAGTTCATATTGCTTGACACAGCATATATTAACTAGAAAAAGTATGTGAAGTATGGGATTACTTGAAATTATGCATAAATTGGTCATTAGCTGTGTTCTGATCTTCATCTAAGTCACAACAATAGATAAACAATCTGCTTAAACTAATACCACAAAAAAAAAATTATGTTTTCATTGTTTTATTGAACCTTTGTATTTAATAACTGGTTGACCCTCATTTGGCAGCAATAACCTCAACCAAACATTTCCTGTTGTTACAGATCAGATCTGAACAACAGTCAGGGGGAATGTTGGACCATTCCTCTTCACAAAACTGTTTCAGTTCAGCAATATTCTTGGGATGTCTGGTGTGAATCACTCTCTTGAGGTCATGCCACAGCATCTCAATCGAGTTGTGGTCAGGACTCTGGGCCCCACCAGAACGCGTATTTTCTTCTGTTGAAGCCATTCTGTTGTTGATTTACTTCTCTGTTTTGGGTTGTTGTCCTGTTGCATCACCCATCCTCTGCTGAGCTTCAGTTGGCTAACAGATGGTTTTCAGTTTTCCTCCAAAACGTCTTAAACCTGAGAATTCATTTTTCCATTGATGACTGCATTTCATCCAGGCCCTGAGGCAGCAAATCAGCCCCAAACCATGATGTCCCTCCACCATATTTCACAGTTGGAATGAGGTTTTTGATGTTGGTGTGCTGTGCCTTTTTTCTCCACACATAGTATTGTGTGTTCTTTCCAAACAGCTCAGTTTTGGTTTAATCTTTCCACAGAATATTTTGCCAGGAGTGATGTGTGAACATTCAGGTGCTCTTTTGCAAACTTCAAATGTAAAGCAATGTCTTTCTTGGACAGCAGTGGCTTCCTCCGTGGTGTTGTTCCATGAACTCCATTCTTGTTTAATGTTATACTTATTGTAGATTTGTCAACAAAAATGCATGTGTCAAAGATTGCTGTAAGTCTTTAGCTGACACTCTAGGATTCTTCTTCACCTCACTGAACATTCTGTGCTGTGCTCTTGCAGTCATTTGTGCAGGATGACCACAGCTAGTGGGAGTAGCAACAGTGCAGAACTTTCTCCATTTGTAGACAGTCTGTCTTACTGTTAACACATGGGCATCAAGGCTTTCAGAGATACTTTTGTAACTCTTTCCAGCTTCATACAAGTTAACAATTCTTGAACGTAGGTCTTCTGAGAGCTCTTTTGTATGAGGCATGGTGCACATCGGGCAATGTTTCTTGAGAACAGCAAACTCAAAACTGGTGTGTGTTTTTTATTGGGCAGGGCAGCTTTAACTAACACATCCAATCTCAGCATACTGACTTATTCCAGGTTGGCTGACTCCAGGCTCCAATTAGCTCTTGGAGAAGTCATTAGTCTAAAGGTTCACATACTTTTTCCACCCTGCACTCTGAATGCTTATTTGTGGTGTTCAATTAAAACATGAAAACATATACTTTTTTGTGTGGTATTAGTTTAAGGAGACTGTGTTTGTCTACTGTTATGACTTAGATGTAGATCAGAACACATTTAATGACCAATTTATGCAGAAATCCAAGTAATTCCAAAGAGTTTAAACACTTTTTCTTGCAACTGTACACAGAGATTATGCTTACACCAAACATTTGCTAATGTTAGCTAGCTTATATAAAGCAATGGTTATTCTCTGCACCAAGGTCTGATCATGCTTTGAGATTAAGTGCATCTTGTATTATGGTAGCCCATTTGTTAAACAGTGCATGGGAATATCTGTTCATGATTTTAGTCCAGAGACGGATAAAGTAAAAGAAACTCAATTACAGCTTGCCTAACGTCCCGGAACTGTAAACAACAGCCATAAAGACTGTAGATGGCTAAAATGAGTTAAATCTCCGTTTTGCTTATTTTGATGCAGCTCCTTTATGAATGACAGCTACATCACCTAACATTTCTTTGCACAACTGTACTGGATGGAAACATGAATTAATACACATTTTATTCCGCTGATGTGCGTCACACTGGAGCAAAACTTTATGATTTCACTGACCATTCCAAAAGAAGTTTAATATTTTGCTCTTATTTACAGTGCAGATCCTATATAAACTATCCAACAATAAGTGGACTGATGATACACATGCACTAACATATACTATATATGTTTCCTAACATACTATATATGTCACTAACATATACTACAGTACTATACTATATCCATTTGTTTGTGGACACCACTTCTAAAGTTCTTAAGTTGCACTCGTTGCTGACACAGCTTGTCTAGTCCTTGTACAGAAGTACTGTCAGAAGAATAGGACTCTATGGAGCAGATAAACACAAACATATTAGCACCATGTCTAATGCCAAGTGTGGGCTACAGGGGCATAAAACCCCCCAGCATTGAGCTGTGGAGCAGTGGAACTGTGTTCTCTGCTCCAACCAGTACTTTTGAGATGAGTTGGGGATGAGGTGTAGTGGTGATCATCCAACATCCTCACTAACACTGCTGTGAGGATTTGATTGCATTCACAACAACAATGTTCTAAATTACCTGAACCTCCTTTCGTTTTTGTTGACAATTTATATTGATTTCAGATGTAGCAATGAATGAGCAGGTGTTCTAATACGTTTGTCCATATGGTCTATCTCCTTTAGTCTTTCCTGATATTTTTCTATTGTGTGTTTGGAATGTTTGGCCTTTCAATCAAAAAGTAGCTCAAAGCTAATGAATGAGTCAGAAGGTAGATTCAACAACATTTGAAAAGCAGCAAGCTTTTGAGTGCAGTTATTCAGATCATCCTCTGTGCCATCATCATCAGAACTATGATTGATGTAACTTGACGGTACCTATTTATTCAGACAACTGACTAGATTAAAGCATAATTATATAGCAAGACTTAATGAAGAACCTTTAAATCGGCTATATAACCAGCCTTTTTCTGTTCAGAAAACACACTACAATAATGTCTATAGGGCTTCTGTTCTATTATAATATATAGCTCAAGTGTGGCTTGTAATGGTCATTTAGACCTACTTAAAATAATCACAGAAACCAATACATGACTTTTAGTTATGAATTTTTTGTGGTTTTCTCTCAATTTGACAACAAAATGTAAAAATGTGACTAATTCTAATACATTTGAGTGTAATCAAATGGTGTTCTACAGGAAACAAGTGACTTATAATGGTAACTATTAAGCTATTTCCCATTAAAGACCTGTACACACCTGTTAGCACTTATAGTTAAGGCAAATTAAAGAGTCTAGGACAAGGGTGCCCAATCCTGATCCTGGAGACAGGGGTGCAGCACAAAATTTTGAACCCACCCTTTATTAATTAGGATTATTTCCTTTCATTTTTGAAGAAAAATAAAAGTTCCAGACTCCGTCCAACTTTTCACCCCACTAGGACGTCTCTGCCTGGAGATATCCCACCCTGAACAGCTTAGCTCCAACACACCTGGCACTAATCTTCAGATGCCCCTGAAGGTGGTTGGATAGTAGATGCAGGCCAGGATTGTACCCCTAAAGAAAATTTTGAGCTTGACTTAGGCATTTAAGTAATATGTTAACAAGGAGCTGCAGTGAGATCTCACATTTCATTGACCTTTCCAGGTAAAATGCATCTCTGACATTCTTGACAGTCACTATGTCTGATACAGCTGGGAAGCATCCCTACCAAAAAAGGTACTTAACACATCAGACCAGGACCAGTAAAGCCTGTAAAGTCATTAATGAAGCCATCACATTCTTTTTTCAGCCACCCACTGCAAGCCAACTCAGGCATCCAGTCTGCTGAGTAAATCACTGGCTGTCACCTCATATTCACTGAACATTCAAAAGCATCAACAGGATGAGCATCAGACATCTCCAAGACATCACCATCTGTTCCAAATAAAACGAGAAAGCAAACGAGCCTGTCCTGTCCTGTCCCAGTGCCACACTAGTAATTCAGTGATGATTACATTTCATTGAATACGTTTCAGCAATTTCATTAAAATGTTGTGTACATATTTAAAATATAAAAATTATGGGTTTTACTTTTGTAAGAGTTTAGGTTTACAGTTAGTTTAACAGATTGTACACTTGATATCTGCTCAAGATGCATAAATATTCATCAACATTAGGATTAATACATTGTCATGACCACTGTTAGGGGTGTAATGATTATCCAAATCAGAGCAGATTTTTTTATCTATGGTTCAGCTCAGACCTTAATTTTTGATCCCCAAACTTCAACCAAACTTCTTCACCCACAGTTTAATTTAGATCACAAATTGTGATGGATGGTTCAATTCACACCTTCATTTATGATCAATGTTTCAGTTCAGAATACAAGTCTTAATCCACGATTCAGTTAATTCATTGATTTTTTTTTAAACCCAATCCCCCCCCCACCCCCAAATGTAGTGGTAGCCAACTGACACACCCATTTGCTATGACTCTCACCAGTCACTTATAATGTCTAACTCTAGGAGGGTGAAGACTATCACAGGCCTCCTCTGATGCATGTTAAGTCAGGCTCCACCTCTTTTCTAACTGCTGCTGATACATTACCACTGGGCAGCAAACACACTTGGAGAAAAGTGAAGGATCTCCAGCTCTGACACCTCAGCTAACAGACACCAGAGCAGCAGACGTTACTTAGTAGTGATGGGGAGAGAGCACCATCTACCCACCTGGAGACAGAATAGCCAATTTTGCTCTCTCAGGCTCCACCAACAAGCAGCATGACCAGGATTAAAACTTGCGATCCTTTGATTATTTAGTCACCTCGGAGCCCCAAATTAAATATAATATTTGAAGATAATAATAACGTAAACATATCTGAGTGGTGATGTTCATATTTCAGAATTAACCAAAATTAATAAAATTGCCAAAATAAATCACTGTAATTGACAGGGGGTGTAAGATATTGATACAATTGAGAATCACAATACTATGTTTTGTGATATGGTATCAAAAACAGTACAGATTTTTTGTGTAAAGACTGGTGGTAGTCTTGTTCATTTTGTGTTGAGTTTAAACCACCGACCACTAGATGGCAGTGTCTTCAGTCATTAGACTCTTCCACTACAACATGAACAAGTAATGTAAGTAACAAAATCTATTACTTTCCTTACAGTATTGCAATATATTGAATCATAACACCTGTATCACAGTACATATACTATTGCCAGGTTCTTACCTAAACACAGCCATATAGTTTACAACAACTTTTGAACCAAATCTTGAATCAAATCAATTTAAAAGACTGACACTGTACATCATCAGATTTGCACCAGTTCACCCCAGATCAGTGAAACAACGTACTCACCTGCAGATAATGACTAGTGCGTAATGAAGGCTTTAGGTCATGATGGATTGTGGTCTTATCCAGGTTGAGGGAGGATTTGCGGTACGCCTCTTTGGCCTGACTGACAGTGAGGGTGGACCAGGAGCTCCTCTTCATAAACTTTCCCTCAGGTGCCATTGCCAGGTTTTCACAGGCTGAGCACTTGACGTCATTGTTGCTCTTGGAGGTTTTAAGTGAATGGTCACCAAAGTGAGTGTGCACCGAGTCTGGGAAGCAGTGACCTGCGTGCTCTATGTGATGCCGGCTCATGACACTGGGCGTGCGATAGGTGCTGTCGCTGTCCAGGTTGTCATCGGAACTCCACCAGCCACCTGAGCGGTGCTTGCGTTCCTTGCTCTTGCTGCGTTTGCTGCCATGCTTGGAGGAGTGGTGGCCATGGTGGTGATGGTGGCCTCCACTGTCCCCCTTGGTGCCGTTCATCTTGGAGGAGCCCTCAAGCGAGTGGGACTTGGTGAAAAGCTTCTGAACAGAGTGTACCAGGTGGCGTATTCGCCCAGGACTCTCGCTGCGCTGCTCGCTGGTGGCCGTGGTGGAGGTGCGCTGGTATTGTAGAGTGTGGAAGCCATCACGGTGCAGAGGCAACTGCTTCTCAAACTGGTCCAGGAGGTTGGCTGGGATGCGGTTGCTTTTGCTGCCAGCATGGTGAGAGGCAGAGGATGCAGAAGCAATGGCAGCGGCTGAAGTGGCAGAGGTGGTGATGGTGGCACAGTCGTCTCTCGTGGCAGAATCGTAGTACTGGGAGCTGTAGTGCATTCGAGGAAAGGTGCTGCTGGAGACGTGGTCAGAGGCTGCAGCAGGGGGCAGCATCACTGGGGACATCATCATGCAGTCAGAGTGAATGGAGCTGCGGGGCGAGTAGCGGTGATGGTAGTCCATGGCACAACTCTCCGTGGGGCTGAGTAGGTAGGAGTGACGGGGATCGGACACGTGCATGCCGTGCAGGTCGTGTGGGTGCTCACACTCCACCAGACCACAGGGGTGAGGCGAGGGGATCTGGTGCTGGGCACGGCTGCTGGATAAGCCCTTCATGTTCCTGGTTTTATGGACACGTCTGTCCTCATTGAAGTGTGGGGAAGGTGACCAAGGGGTAAACTGGTGGTCTGTGACAAAAAGAGAAGAAAAAAAGGTTAGAGAGGGCAGAATGCTCTTTGGGTCGAATTCTGCATATCTTCCTAAATTCATCTTTAAAGGCACTTACATATAACAGGATACAATATTATTTCATAACAAAATGTTCAGCTCTCGACTCCATAATGAGGCACTATTTGACCTAGATCACTGTGTATAGAGATAATCTGGCCCTAACATTCTTCATATCTCTTGTGAACATACCTTTGCTCATGTGGACAAACTGTCTTGGTGTTAACCAAACGTTTACAAAAAGCTGTTTGATTGAAGCCTGGACTGAATGTAAACTGTCACTACACCGGAGTGTACAACCTACTAAAATGTAACAGATTGCACCAAGTCACAAACGTTCACCTTGCAGAGTTTTACAAGTTTTAACTTAAAATTTGCACATAGTAGGTGTGAGTTCTGCAATTAAACACTGTTAAAACGGCTGCACAATTAGACTAACTTAAATTTCACTTATAAAGCACCTTTCTAATACCCAAGGATGCTTTGTAATAAACACACTTAGAACTCAACCACACCAGTGAGTAGCAGCAGAAGAATCGTGCACAGCATACTCTCATATGGAAATGACTGTCCACCAGGAGGACTGCATCAAGCACTAGGGGGATCACCCTGGACAGAGTGCCAAACCATATGCTTGATTTTGGACTGTGGGAAAAAACCCACGCAGACACAGGGAGAACATGGAAACTCCACCCAGATGAGACTTGAACCCAAGACCATAGCGCTGAGAGGCGAACTTGCTAACCACCAAGCCACTGTATCAGTAGCTCGTCAGCTCTAACGTCACTTACTGTTGTGGCTGTTAAGCCACAACATTGTGCGTGAGAACCAGTCAAGCAGTGGAACAAATACAAATACAAAATATATAGTACACTGTTTAGGGTTGCCAGGTAGTGAAACATTCACCTGCATATTAGTTGTTAATGGTGGGAAAGGCTCCTTTCCTTTCTTGTGTTCTCATCACGATCAAACACAGAGCCATCTACTTTCTCCTCTGTTCACTGCCTGTTTTTAGTTCCTCTTTAATGGTCTCCTCTTTTATACACTCAATACCCTGTCTATTCACTCTCACTTGTGCCTCACAGTAAATTTTGAAAGTAGTCCTTCAAAAATTTTTACATTTTTACCAAGACTACTTTTTCAGAATAGCCCAATTTGCCTAGAAAACAATGTATCTGGTACATCTGGAGCAATTTCACTGCATGGTGAGATCATGGGTGTAAGATTTTCTGTTTATGTCAGCATTACAGAGTGAACACGTCATTCTGTGCAACAATATTTTGCTCTACAGTCACATTATGCACTGGTAGTTAAGACGTGCAACCCAAATCCTGTGTGTCAATACTAATCACTCTTAATGTAAGGTTTAGAGTAAACTTTATATCCCAACTTATGTTGAACTAGTTCAATTGGCTGTTGGATTATATACTTGTAAACAAAATTGAAGATAAATGTGTAATAAATGTCTAAATCACTGCAGCTGGAAACTTTTGATGCAATGTATATCTTCTATCTTGTATAACTAATAGATGTATGAAGCTGAGATAATGGTAAACCTATTTCAGCACCAAAACCATTCATTCACATGAGCAAATGTCTATTTTCACAACATATATGAAGAATGAAGGGTTTCTGATGTGGGTCAGTCCTGTCCACTGGTTAGTTTCACACAAAATACAAATGTGAATCCACACATGAATCCACCAATCACACAGCGAGAGGCAGATGGGTCAGTCCTTAGTGCTGTCCTCAATGTCCACTGGTCAGTTTCAAACACAGGAATCAGATGGTGAGAGGGTACATGAAGTGTATCTCAGTCCATCTTCATTGGTTCATAACCCCGGATGTGAATCCTGAACAATCTCCATATAGAATGGAAAGGTCAGACTCTACAGATTGAGGAAATGTCTCAACTGCGCTATTTCTGTGCTGTATTATCACAAAAGATATTCATATAAACACTGAGAACACAACTAGTGAGTCTGTCCTAGGCATAGTTCACACCTGAAAGAGTGAAACAGGAAGGCTCTCCTATTCTATCCTGTCACAGTGCCAGATCTATTAAATAAGGGGGTCTATTTCAGTATGCAAAAGCATCACACTGAGAGGCCAACTAGGACTTATCAGAGTATATATGAGCTGAAGTGTGAAGTGGGTAGAATGCAAACACAATGATTAATTACCACCTACAGCACGCCCATGCTCGCTAATGTAACAACTTCTATAATAACACCTAGGTGATAGACAGTTGCTGCGTTGTTACAAGGTGGCAACCAAGAAAATGAATTAAAAAATAAATAAATAAATAAATAAACAAACATCACTAAGGGATAATCTACATTATTTCTTAATGAACATAAAGTCATGTGATGTCGGCAAAACAATTACTGTACTCAAGGCAAGGCTACTTATAAAGCACCGTTCATACACAGTGACAGCTCAAAGTGCTTTATGTACAGAAATAAAAAATAAAAAAAAACATTAAAATGAAAAAAGTTAAGAACATAAAAACAAAGCAATTCAAATAAAAGTTAAGAATTAAAAGAGGTAATAAAAGTATAACTTCATTAGGAATAATACAGTGCACATTTTTGAGGTACATGAAAAGAGAATGGTTTCTAACCTAGATTTAAAAACTGCTATGCTTGAAGAGTGCTTGATATTGTCTGGCAGCTTGCTCCAGTTACTTGCAGCCTGATTAGTTTGGACTCTGGGCTCAACTAGCTTACCTGAGTCCACAGATCTATGAGATCTACCTGGCAGATATTCTATAAAACATAACTCAAATGCATTCTGGGCTGCAACTATTCTGTGCTTATTAGACTAACAATAGTGCTACTCTATACTGTACTGAAATGGTAGCACTAGATGTCACTGTGGAGCTGTGTGTAACCTAATCAATAGTCAAATTTAGTTTAAATGTAATTTATTTAAATATTATTTTCTAATATTGTTGTGTATTTGACTTATTTGAAAATAGCAGTAGTTCCCAATACATTTAAAATATTCCTGTATGTGTTGCATAAGGTCAGTACTCTCAGCGGTCTTCATTTAGATGTGTGTGTGGGACCGGCCCATCAGCATCTGTTTAAGCAAGTGAGCAGTTGAAACACTGTGTGCATGTGCAACATGCTTTCAATAATTAGCTGCAGGGCATGCTAATGCTGGCCCCATGCTGGAAGAAGCCAATAAAAAAATGAAAGATTTGCATAAGCGAGCTTATGTGAATATCGTTTACGGTATCAGCAATGCAACTCAGTTTGCCACTGAAAAACATCACAGTAACTGTTAGCCGATGCTAGCGAGGTAATATAATGAATCATGTCAACAATTTAATGAAAGTCAACAGTTAGATAACACACAGATTCGTGTTACCTCAGTAAAAGCTTTATTTCATTTATTCATGACTAGAATGAATTGTATTTATGTTTCTTTGGTCACAATAACCAAAGTAAAAATAACAAAATACCACTGGTAAGTAGCGTGCATACTCCTGACAGAGGATGCATCTCACAGTGTGTGTGTGGGGGGTGGGGGTGGGGTAGGACAATTCGGCACAACAACGGGTTATGCTTTTTGGAATTTAACTGATGATGTGCATTTGTGTTTGAATTAATTGAGCAAGTAGGTTTGTGTGTAGTTTCACTGACAAGTGGGATGCTGCCACAGAATTTATTGTGCCCCACCTAACTTTCTATTCTGATGCCACTGAACAGGAGTAATGTGCTCTGTTCTCTTAGTCCTGGTTAAAACTCTAGCAGCAGTACGGGACAGCATGGTGGCTTGGTGGTTAGCACATTTGCCTCTCAGAACTGAGGTCTTTGTTTCAAGTCCCCATTTGGGTGGTGTTTCCTCCGGGGACTACGGCATTCCTCCCACAATCCGAAAACATGCAGATCAAGTTTAGAACACCAAGATTTTAGACTTGGTCTCTGGTGTATAGTGGCTGAGAATTAAAATGCTCACTAATACAAATCCTCTTATCTTAGTTCCCAAACACATTATTCTCTGTATTGTTCTTATTCAATTGTAAGACATTTTGGCTCATGCAGGTGTTTGTTTGCTCTAGACATTGACACAATGACAAGCCATGCAGTACAGAGTGAAGCTGGATAATGCCAGGCAAATCTATCCAAACTTACAATAAGAAGCAGATACCTTTGTGAATATTATCCAACAGACAAAATCATTTAAGAAACTCTGTATTGTTCTGTAAGTGCTGGACTGACATTTATACCACCTCTAAATGTCAATGAGGCTCATGTTTCAATGTACTAATAATTAACTCATCTACATACACTGAATGAGAACATCATCTCTGGAGTCATCTGAGAGTTCAGTGGAACTCTATCATTAGATTTTGCCATAGCAGCTGCAACATAACATGCAAATCCACTGAAGCTAAGCAGATCTGGCTCTGGATAGTACTTGGATGGGAGGCCTCCAAGGAAAAGATTGTGTGCCTGCTTGAAGTGGTCTTGGTGGACAACAGGAGGCGCTATTCCTGTGTTCAGTGTGGATCTTAATGCCCTAGCGCAGTGAACTCTATAAATAGTGCTGTCTTTTTGGATGAGAGTGAAAGAGTCACTGAGGTCAGAAAAAGATCCCTGGTCATTTCCTCTAAGAGAGTAGGGGTTACCTCAATGTTTTGTCTCAATTTTCATTTTTTCATCTTCCAAACCTAGCTAATGTGTGGTCAAGGTTCAGGTATATATTGGCTGCTGTTGCATCTCCCATGTGGATGCTGACCAGTGGTGGTGGTTGAGGTGACTCTCTATTCTCTGTCTCAAATGTCAAAGAGCTTTGAGTGTCTAGAACTATCTAGACATGGAACATCTAAGTATGAACGAGAAGAAAAACCATGTAACATGGCTTCCATTTACAATTAAGACACTATGATCACAAGATTGCGAGTTTGAATCCCGGTCATGCTGCTTGCCATCAACAGCTGGGGCCTGAGAGAGCAAAATTGGCTGAGCTCTCTCTGGGTGGGTACTTGGTGCTCTCTCCTTGAAACTACTAAGTAATGTTCGCTGGCTCAGGCGTCTGCCTGCTCAGTGACGATGTATCGGCAGCATGTTCAGCAGAAAAGACGTGGTGACAGACTTCACATGCATCAGATTAGGCTTGTGCTAGTCTTCACCCTCCTAGAGTCAGATTAGAAGAGTCCTAGTGAATAGGTGAGTTGATTGGCTACCACTACACTGGGGAGAAAAACTGGGTTAAAATGAAAAATAATAATTACAATTATGCAAATGCCTAAGCTGTTTGACAGACAATGGACCCAGAAAGGATTTCGATTACACTGGAGTTCCTGGCTATACCCTGTAGACTATAACCAGTACAATCAGAATAACAGTCTTTTTATGACTCTGAGCTAAAACACCTATTTTTCTTGATAAGGCTGTTTTTTCTTATTCTGCAATACTAAATCAAAGAGACATAAAAGCACTGGCCCTGGCAATATGACAGCTACTAAGTCAAGTGTCAGAATTAACAATTATGTGGTTTAGATCCGTTACTGTATTTACATGCACACAGTAGCCTAAGAAACTGAACAAAAGCATGGCATCCACAAGTGCAGTGTAATAGACTGGATTACAAGCCATGCTATGCATGCAAACGTGGTCAGTAAGACTGTGGAGGACTTTCCTTAGACCCATAAAAGGTACACCTCAGACAGTGATAAAAGTATGTCTGGGATATGTGTGAACAGCAGGTGTATGATTCAGAGGGCTTGTATGGCCTGAGAGATCCCAGTTCTCCTCACTGATACTGGAGGCAAAAAGAGGGTAGTAAGACTCTAGGAGTCTGACTGTGGAAGCTGCTCATTCATAAATCTTTACAAATGATCTGAGGATACCTCAGTCACCTCCTTAAATACATGATTTGGCAACATCAGGGATGGAAACAGATAAGGTTACAACATTCCTGGGGTGGGAGTGGGTTAGCAAAACCTGGGGTATAAGGCCAAGAGGGTTGTATGCAGGGATGCTCAGGGTCCTTCAGCAGTTTACTTTCACTTAAAAAAAAAGACCTGGTGGGCCTATGATCTGAGGATTGCGAGTTCAAGAAAATTGGTGTACAAAAGTATAAAAGGAAGAAAAAAAAAAGAAGAGCCACCATGTCTGACAGTCTCATCATCTACAGTACAGTGGACCCTCAATGTCTTTACATCACAGTGTGGACCCTACCCATGTCCATCCCTAGTCACCATCAACCACACAAACATTTACACTACAGAATACACTCAATGGTTCTGTTGTGCCATGGAAACATACACAAGTACCTATTTCTCTAAATGCTCTAGGTAGGTTATAAACTTTACCTCTTTTAAAGACAGTAATCAGAAGAATGTTTTCAGCACTGAGCTTGTTACACCACACTAAAAAATGACCATGTAAGTAAACAAATTAGTCAATTTCTGGTTTAAACACCAATTGCCTGTTTGAAGTGTGCTCTATCATTTTCACTGCAGGAAATAAATGGATATTTTGATTGTTAGTCTGTAATATCCCCCTATCAAACACACTATTACACAATTAATCTGCAACACAGGGGAAGATGAACTGTGTCAACTAAAGAATAGGTTGCAGGTAATTATTATTTCTGTAATAATTATGATTATTTATAATGCATATTTCTGTTATGTATGAATAATGTAGTTAATGAGTCTCTTTACTGAATGTTCTTACAGTGGGGGAAAATAAGTATTTGTTATACTGTTGATTTTGAGAGTTTTCCCACCTACAAATAATAGAGAGGTCTGTAATTTTTATCGTAGGTACACTTCAACTGTGAGAGACAGAAAAATCACATTGTACAATTTTTAAATAATTAATTTGCATTTTTTTGCGTGAAATGAGTATTTGATCACCTACCAACCAGCAAGAGTTCTGGCTCTCACAGACCTGTTAATTTTTCTTTAAGAAGCCCTCCTATTCCGCACTCATTACCTTTATTACACGTTTGAACTTGTTACCTGTATAAAAGTCACCTGTCCACACAATCAATCACACTCCAACTTCTTCACCATGACCAAGACCAAAGAGCTGTCTAAGGACACCAGGGACAAAATGGTTGACCTGCACAAGGCTGGGATGGGTTACAGAACAATAGGAAAGCGGCTTGGTGAGAAGGCAACAACTGTTGGAGCAATTACTAGAAAATAGAAGAAACACAAGATGGTTCAAACTCCTCGGTTTGAAGCTCCATGCAAGATCTCGCCTTGTGGAAAAATGAAGATTCTGAGAAAGAAAGAAATCAGCCCAAAGCTACATTGGAGGCCCTGGTCAATGACCTGAAGAGAGCTGGAACTACAGTCTCAAAGAGGACCATTAGTAACACACTACACTGTCATGGTTTAAAATCCTGCAAGGCATGCAAGGTATCTCTGCTCATGCCAGCACATGTCCATGAAGTTAGCAAATGACCATTTGGATGATCCAGAGGAGGCATGGGAGAAGGTCATGTGGTCAAATTATACCAAAATAGAGCTATTTGGTATCAACTCCACTCACTCTGTTTGGAGGAAGAAGAAGGATGAGTACAACCCCAAGAACACCGTCTTAACCATAAAGCAGCGGGGTGGAAACATCATACTTTGAAGGTGATTTTCTGTGAAGGTTACAGGATGACTGCACCGTATAGAAGGGAGGATGGATGGGGTCATGTAACGCCAGATTTTGGCCAACAACTAAGGAGTGGCTCCGTAAGAATTATTTCTAGGTCCTGGAGTGGCCTAGCCAGTCTCCAGACCTGAACTCAATCTATGTCTTGGAGACCATAGTAATTGTACTCTGAGTTGTCTTGAACTCAATTGTAATTATATTCTGATTTGAACTCTGCCATTTTTCTCTGCAAAGTTCAGGTCAAATTTCAAATAACAACAAAAAAATACAGCTCAAATATCTAAACATTACTGACCATTGCTCTATAAAGTTTTAATAACATCAACAATTAATTTACTTATACAAATCTGATGAAAATTCACATTCTGTTTGTTTTAAAAATAAAAGATGTGACTGAAAGCTACAATTAAATAATTGTGGTCAACTTAAATAATTGTAGTTATCTAAACAATTGTGTTATTATGTAATAACTGTGGCAGCTCTAATGCTGTTGTACTACTGCTATTACAAACTCATAAAGATCAGTACTAAACATTATGTGCCTATGAGTTAAAAAGCACTTTAAAATGACAAGCTACTTATAACAGAGCAAATACAATGAGTCACTGATTCAATGCTAAATATATCTCAGAAATGGATTTCTAAAATCTAAAATAATCACAGCTCAGCTCAATATCTTTGACTTCAAAAAAGAATATAATCCAAAAGAAATGATCTGATATGATTACTGTGATCACGGCCATACTAGCTAAGAAATGAGGAGCTCTTATTGGCATGTAGGTTGAAAAGGGAACCCAGTCATGCAGCAGGGAAACACCCTCAGAGATACATCCTCTTACATAATATTTAGGGCCCATCATCCTTTGCAGTATATGAAAGAGCTTGAGATAAGATACACGGTTGCCATGGTAGCTGGTGCAGCGCACACTTACAACAGTAACAGGATTTTTCAAGGCTGTTACAGATGTGGCAGACAGACATGGACTCGGACATAGAGAGATTTCTAACTGGGGTACAGCCATTGGCCTCTGCCTGCTCTGTCAACCCACTGGGCACAGGTCCTCTCTGCTGTCTGGCTGCTCTGAATTATCTGAATTTTCAAAGTGATATTCTCATAACAGGACTTCTGTAAAAACCCAGGAAAAATAAAGCAGACTGAATTATACTTATTTGTTCAATTCAAGACATGAGGAAGAGACAGATTTTCACCTTAATTCTCAAAAAAGGCCACCCCAAACCATTCCCTTTCTGGACAGCACAAGGCTAGAAGACACGGCCGAGGACTGGCATAGTGCAACCTCAGTGGCAGACTGGGGTTCAATCCTCAGCTTGGCCAAGCACTATAGGAGTCCTTGGGCTAAACTCCTAACTCTACAATGTAATAAGAGCTTCTGCTAAAGAACAAGACTCAGTTAACCTTCAGGAGTCACCAATCACTCCAGGGTCATCAAATTATATATTATTTGTCTGGTTCAAGATGTCACAGCACAAACTGATGTTGAGCATTGCCATCAAAGTGCTAGCTTGAAACTTTGCGTTTTAGCAAATGATGATAGACTAAGATAAACGGGGGATCATTTATATTTGATATAAAAATCATATTCACATGTCTGGAAAAGAAGTGAGCTTAGAAGGGCAAGATTTCAAAAAGGAAGCCACACAATGCAGCAGGACCTGCCAACACTGCCACCAAGTGAATAAAAAATTAACCTCACATCTGCTTTATGTAGTAAATAGTTATAGCCAGGGATGCACATAAGTGGTGCGCAGGTGCGCATGCGTGGCCAAAATTAACGATGCGCAACGTGAATTACAATGTGACGCGCGTTTGCGCACCATTTACTTATGTTTTGCCACGGTAACCGGAGTTGACAGGTTCACGGTTTTCACGTCAAAACGTTTTGTTGAAAATCCAGTCGCGGGTGAACTTTCAAGGGTGGCAGGATGCGTTTTATTGGGTAACTTTTAAAAATTGCCGTTGCCTAGGATATTACTTCAACACGGCGGGCAAACGTGTACAAAGTCGACACTAAGGAAGTTTGAATACAACAATAACAACGAAGAGAACATAATATAAGGAGAGAGAGAGAGAGAGAGAGAGAGAGAGAGAGAGAGAGAGAGAGAGAGAGAGAGAGAGCGAGACAGAGACAGAGAGAGAGAGAGAGACAGAGAGAGAGACAGAGAGAGAGAGAGCGAGACAGAGACAGAGAGAGAGAGACAGAGAGAGAGAGACAGAGAGAGAAAGAGAATCACAAGCTAATATGGGTAATGGGGGTATACGGGAGGCGGTATGATTGATGGACTGATAAATTCCTTATAAACAAATACTAAGTCGAACACTCTTAGTTGCTTTGCCATTTGATTCAAACGTGTGACAGACACATTTTGGGCTAGTTTAAGCTTCTGAAGGGCGGGTTTTAGACTGACTTTTGGCTAAATAATTTTGATGGATCTGGCAACCCTGACGGTAACATAGGCAGGCTCTAGCTTATTTTTTCACTGGTTTTAAGATTTCCACCGATTCATCAGCATGTCCAAGAAACAAGCTACATTAAGTAATTACTTTGGTATTCCACCACCTCCAAAGAAACGCCAGACTGAGACTGAAGGTAAAAAAAGAGTATTCACTTAAAAATGGTTGCAGGAGATAGCATGGCTCCAAACAGTGGATGTCAGGAGGGTAGTGATTATCAATGCTTGTAGTATTTTCGAGCATTGTAAAAGGTGAGCACCAAGCAACATCTGTAGGTGCTCCTTTGAGAACTAGACCAAAAAAATGATGTGCATCCCTGGTTATAGCTCTATATTTACTAGGGATGAGCGAGTATACCACTATCTGTATCTGTATCTGTTCATCCATCTAAATGATCTGTATCTGTATCTGTACTCGGAGTGGGCAGGGCATTAACCGGAATTGGGCGTGGTTTAACTGGAAGTGGGTGGGGCTTAAATCTGTACATTATTTTAAGTCTGAAATTGATATGAATTGATCATATGTATTGTTTATTTGAAAACTATTTACAGAACAGCATCAACATTGAGTTTGAAATCAATGTTTTTGATCATAAAACTATTTACAGAACAAGTTTTTTTTATAAACTCAGAACATGAATATTTTAAGTGAATGAATGAATGCAACTCATGCAGTAGGAAATTAAGAACTATTAAGTATGCATGAACAAGTGTTGTCATTCAACACAACTTCCTTTTTTATTTATGTATTTTTATATTTTTATGATCAAACTGATTTTTATTTATTTTATTTATTTATTTTTAATACCTAACTTTCATGGCATGTTTTCCCACACAAAGTTAAACAATGTTGATTATGGTGTGTGTGTGTGTGTGAGAATGTGAATGTGTGTGTGACTGAGTGCCTGTGTGAGAGGGAGTGAGAGTGAGAGTGCAGCATAGCTCTGGCAGAGACATGTCTGTGTAGTGAGGGGCGGGTGCTCTTTGTGATTGGCCAATCACAGATCGTGAAGACAGTCAATTACCCAATGAGGATTTTCCTTCAGTACGAGCATGGATATTGATGACTTTTACTCGTTTAATGATCGTACTTGTCACAAATGCTTTATCCGTACTGGATACTCGTCTGAAATGAGTATCCGGTTCAACCCTAATGTTTACCATTATGTGTTCACATTTACATCTTGGGTTAATATTGAAATCTTTAAAATATATCTATTTGTGGAATTATCCAGCAGTAATTTCTCATGAGGTTTGAGTGGGTTGAGAGAAGTTTTGGTGATATTTTTACAGAATCAATGACACTATTTAGGTGACTATTAAGCTGGAGTGTTTGCTAGCAGTGTTAACCTTGAAGTTCTAAATTAAAGAAGCAAAATTTAGACTCTAAACATGTCTTGGCTGATTTAATAAATCTGAATACGTAAAAATACCATTTGAATGAATTGTTCCTTTACTCTGGAAGCTCTGTAAGAGAGAACTTGGAACCAAACTTCTGTTGAGTATCCATGTAGTACAGATATCTAGTTTTCCTTCCACTGAATATTTCATCCATCTCTCTTTAGCTCCCTGGACCTTCTATCTCTCTGTTTTTCCCACTCCCCCCACACCACCACCACCCAACCCTCTCTGCATTGCTGCAGAGCTCAATGATAAAGAAGATGTGGTTGCCAAGGCAACTAAATGAGTCAAAAGTGAGCCTGACCACAGTTCCACATGGTTGCAGCATGGACAGTGCACGTGCATAGGCAGGAATGGACAGGGGCCAGAGGACACATGGCAAGAGACATGGTCTACAGGCTTGAGGTCAAGGATGCTGCCAATGGATGCCATGTCCTCTCTGGGTCTCACAGTGAAATTTAATGTGTACATCCATGACCCTTAAAATGCACTAAATACTCTGGATTTAGACATTTTGCACAGTTGATTCAGAACATCATGACCACCATTGGTTTGGAATTAGCTTGGCGCAGGACATCACAGACAGCATGTGACAGGGTTTGAATGTATGTATAAATAACTGGGCACACTAGTGAGTTGTAGCAGAGTGAATGGGCAAAATATGTGATTTGACTGATGTCCAAAAGAGAATGACAATAGAGTAAAGGGTGGTAGAATTTTGTAAGCTGATAACTTTGTCTGATGTTCTAGAGCTGCCATACTGAAAGTGGTGTACTCATACATTTATTGCCTCTCAATGGTATAACAGTGATGCTCCACGGACCACTGATGCTAGAGGGGAACGACGACTGATGAGTGTTACAGAGCAATTGACCCACAACAGTGGACCAGTTACCATCTATAATGAACACAGGAGCAACAAGAAAAGTGTCAGGGATCACCATTAAGTGAACACTTATGTCATGACATGCAAAACATGCATGGTTAAGTCATTATGGTCATAATATTCTGACTTTGATACTGTCACAGGGCCAATGCAAGCCAGAGGGTGGAGTCAAGCACCCAGACCCTGGCGCTTAAAAATCACAATACTCGATACCAATGGCTATAATTTACTTTCAACTGATAGAATTTTCACATTTTAAAGTTTTATCTAAAATGTCTCCTTTTTTTTAAATGTAATTTCTGTAATTTAGTGATAAATTGGTGGAACTTATTTGTCTTAGAAAAGTACAGAAGTTATAGAGGAGAATTGTTTGACAAATTGGGAGTACTGAAATCTTTAGCAGCTGAAGAAAACCCAATTAGGATACACCACTAACAGCACAATAAACATATACATTCAGGCTGTAATGCATTGGCTCAAATAGCATGACATCTGTTTGTTCTTGTCTTGATATCAAGTCTTAATTAAGTCATTATCTAAGCCATTTGCCTCAAATCTACCCCAGGGTCTTGATTACCTCAGATTTCAGAATGTTTTGATTGCTGTGTAATAGCCCCCTTTGGACAAACAGTTAGAAATGTCCTTTTCTATCATTATTGGGAATAATGTGGAAAAAACAAATTAAGAATTAGTTTTCACAATCTGTTGTTGTGTAGTTCTGTATAGTTTCATCGGATCAATACAGGCTCAGAGGCAGCATTCCAGGCACGAGGGAGGACTGTTGAGATTTTTTGGACAAAACATGCATGATGTAAGACCTTGAAGAACAAGTGCTTTGCTTCATGACAGAACAAAAGTCTGGAAGTCTCCACAAATTTAACAAATTTTCCTATTATGTCAACTTATTTAAATACAAAACAAAACAAACCAAAAGCAATGATTTATACAATTCTGGTCAATTCTGATTGTACAGGATTAGATGTGCATGCAGGTCCGGAAGTAAGTTCTTCTTCTACAAGAGCTCCTCCGTGCTTTAATTTTAGGATCTTTCATGTCAATGTTTTTCTCACTCTTCCTCTGAGAAAAGGTTGAATTATCTATTATTTTTCTTTTAGCTTACTCAGCGCTTGTCTCATCATTTTATTCTCATCCAGATACAAATCTCTGTGATTTTCCAGGCAGATATTGCCTTGCATTTGAAAATAAAGATTCTTGGCTGCTGCTAGTCACTGCATTTAGTCTCCTAACACACAGAGAGGAAAGCCTCCTGAATCCCCAAACAAATGGATGATTTTGAAAAATCACCCATTACGAACATCCCCATGATACACCAAACCAGTCCTAACAAACTAAACCAATCCCAATAAGATAATACAGAAGTGCATTAGGGCTTAACAATAATGCAACCTGAAATCAGAAAAAGTGGGGACAGTACAGAAAAATAAAATGCTAAAAAATGCAGTGTTTCTTACATTTACACTGACTTTACTTTCACTGCAGACAGTATGAACCCAAAATATTTCATGTTTTGTTTGGTCAGTTTAAATTTCTTTCTTAATATATACCCATTCCTGCATTTCAGGCTAGAAACACATTTGACAGAATTGGGGACAGGGACAATTTAAAGCTAGAAATGAGGTAAAAAAAATAGGTGACTTCAAACAGGTGATGTCAACAGGTGATTGTAATCATGATTTAGTACAAAAGCAGTATCCATGAGTCCCTGTGCAGCAAAGATGGACAGAGGACCTCCAGTTAGTGAACAAATGCATGAAAAAAAACATTGAAATGTTTAAAAACAATGTTCTTCAAAGAAAGACTGAAAGAGATTTGAATATTTCGGCCTCTAGAGTGCCAACATTACCAAAAGATTTAAGAAATCTCAGTGCATAACGGGCAGGGGAGCAAGCCTACGCTGAACTCCAATGATCTCCAATCCTTCAAATGGCACTACATCAAGAAAGAATTCATCAATGTCTGATATGACCACATGGGCAAGGGACTACTTTGACCAACCTTTGTCAAGCACTACAATACAGAGCTACATTCATAAATGCCATCTAAACTTTATTGTTCAAAAAAAGAAGACTTCTCTGGACACTGAGGCATCTGGGATGGACTAACACAGTGGGAAGGTGTACTGTGGTCAGACAAACCAATATTCCTTTTTTTGAAGAAGAAAAAGAAGAAGAAAAAAAGGAAACCGTGTGCTCTGGACCAAAGATAAAAAGAACCATCAAGAATGTTATCAGCAAGTCCAAAAGCTGGAGTTTGTCATGGTATGGGGCTGTGTCAGTGCCCTTGGCAAAAGTCATTAACACTTTTGAAAATTCCACTGAGATTAGGGCAACAAACACTGCCTACAAGACAATGAAAAACCACATGCTGCAGTCCTAACCTGTCCCCAGTAGGGAATGTGTGTAGAACTTTTTAATTCAAAATGTGATAACAAACCAAAACTGTTGCACACCATAAAAACGTGTTTGCAGGAAGAATGTGGTAAAATAAACCCCACACTTCATCACTTGGTATCCTCAATGCCAAAATGTCTTAAGTGTTGTGAGAAGGAATGGCAATATAACAAAGCGGTAAATGCTTCACCGTTGTAACTTGGAATGAAGTTAGAAGAAATGTAGACATGCATATATATTAATACATAAAGTAAAGCTGACCAGATAAAACATTAAATATCTAGGTTTTAAAACCTTGATAAACCAAGATATATAAACCTTGCTTTTTAAAATCACATCACCTTGTTGATATGTATCGTATCAACATTTTTTAAGCAATACAATCCTAAAGTACACTCTTTTGAGTTTTACAATTATTATGGTAGGTGAAGGTTTTCCCACAACACATATTGCCAATCATTTTTAAAATAAAAATCAACACTGCTTGAAAGACTAAGAATAATTTGGGAACCCAAAAGGGTTTAGCTGCAGCTGTAACCATCACATACATCCAGTTCTGCTCAGTACACCAATCAAAAAACAAAACTACTAAATGAAATGGTTTCTAATTCAGCACGCAAGCTGCTAGTATGCAGGAGGAGCTGAAAGAGAGAGCGTGAGAGTGAACAGAGAAAGTAAGGCATATTTTCTCCAAGGGAAAAGCTGCTGTTCTGCAGGTCCTGGCACTTTCCAAGCTGGTTGCATAACTTGGCATGAACAAGTGCTTCCTCCTCCACACCAAATCTCCAGTGAAACAAAGGATCACCACGGGGAAAAGAAAGCACAACAGGCACTGCTCCAGCATCGCACGTGATTCTCGCCTTTAAAATGAGTTCCAGCTGTGAATGACAATCATTCATTCCTCATTCTACAATAAAGCCTGTGGTTTGCTTTAGGGGTCTTCTTGCCCCACTTTCCAGGTGAAAGCAAAGACCCGTTTACTACAAACTACAATAGAATTAGTCTCGAAGAGAAGAGAAGCATTCTTTAAAATGGAAGACATGTTATTTCTTTTCCACGAGTCATACAACAGAAGCATCCTGCTTCTGAGTCCATCACTGTCACTCAGGTGTGTTTGCACCTGGTTGGTACTTGGACGCTTATGCATTTTACAGGAAACTGCACTGAATTCCACAAAAGCAGAATTAAGGTTATTTCTTTTCTCTGCTACTGCACTGTAATCCACCAATCTATCCATCTTAACCACATAATCTTGGTCAGGGTTGTGGTGAGCCCCCCTACCCCTTCATTGTGTGTTACACTGTTTTAACCAAACCCAGGACAGGGCCCCAGTAAACTACTGGGAATACACTGTAAACCTCTACAATAAAATGAATGAATTCAGTGGAGTAAGTAACACTTTAATAATATTCAACAGTTGTACTAATTTACTCAAATGGAATATGTCCAACGGGATAGTCCGTAATGCCCTGCGCCCAGTCAGGGGGTAGGGGGCTAACCACAACCCAGTGAGGAAGTAGGGGACAAACCATGACTGATCAGAATTAAGTGGATACGATAATGGATGTATGGGTGGAGTGTGCTCAACAATTTCTTCATTTTGAGTTCATGGACCTGGAATCGTTTGATTTAGAGTTCTACTGCAGTTTATAAAAGAGCTGCCGGTGTTTGATTTACTGACTCTTAAAGACAGAAGTTTGAGCATTAAAGTCAGCATAATTGCTGATTAATTGGATTAATGTTAGGTTATAATTTTTTTTACTAAATATTATTTTTGGGTTCATTTTACAGGTATTATATTTACTAGGACAGTGGTTTGTATTGTTTACATGATGAGTTTGTATTACTAATATAAAAGCTAACTGTTAGTTGTGGTCAGTCTCTGATCAGCGTCTGATGATCACATTAAAAAATGGGTGAAACTGGTTCTAGTGTAATCATCAGAAAAGAGTGATATTGACTCTAGTAGAGTCCTCATTTGATTCAGATTGTGTTCTAACCAATTGTTTATTCATTTTTAATACTTTAAATGACCAAGTATCTTAATTGCATTGGTTTATGAGAAGTAACATTGAATTATATAAACTTAAAATTTTGGGGTTCTGATTGTCAATTCATTAGTATGCAGTTATATGTGGAAATTACTTGCAACTGCTAGAAAATTCTTGAAAAAAAAAATAAATTAAAAATATTACATTATATAAATATATTAATATTAAATATTAAGACAGAACTATTTAGCTATTTAGAAATATTTAGCCAGGTGAGAAATCACTAACATTGTTTAATATAGTTGGACGATGGATTCCTCAACACACTACACTGTCAGGTAGGTAAATGTAAATGTTCTGCTTAAAGGTCCAATAGTGCACCGTAAAGGTTAACTACATTGACTTTTCCAGGAGAAAGATGCTGGCCTTTATCTTTATCAGAGCTGTTTAAAACAGTAAAATAACTGTAAAAGTCTTGAGTCAGGACAGGGTGTGCAATGTAATAAAATACATTTAGTTTATCTGGTATATCTATTGCTTCTTGTCTACTGGCATGATGCTTTGCCAAAATCATAAGTGATTCCACAGCAAAAAATGTTTGTCTGAAAAAACAGCCTCCATCCCTTCTGGACTCAAACCAATGAACCTGTGACATGGGTGACTGAAGAGCAGGGTTCTGAATCATGTGACCATATTCCTGCCATTCACAACTGAAAGTGGAGTGGGATGCTGTAGAAATAAAAATAACATACATTTTGATGTTCTGGACGTGGTGACAACACAGAATGGCTAATCAACTGACTGGTGCATTGAACTCAGTGACTCATTGAGTGGTTGCTGAGTGAATCATCAGCAACCATCTGATATTGCTAAGTGAATATCTTTTTAAAACGATGGTTAGATGCCCTCAAAGAAAGAAGCAGAATCTGGAGAAGAAGAGTGTTTTCTTCCATGTGGTTTATACAATGTCTTCTTCCAACTGGTTACAGATTAAAGACTCCCCACATCCAGATATGGAAACATTGGTGTTGTATGGCAGAGATGAGAGGCAAATGCTGATTGGAGATAAACTTAAATGTGGGTTTATTGCTGAAACACTAGTGAAAACAAAGGCAGCACGATGGCTGAAAACACAAACTGAAATGAAGGCTAAAACTTAGAGATAGAAAACAAAGATGAAAACCCCAAGACCAAACAAAATAGCAACCTTGACTTGAAACATGAACAGAGAGGACAACGATCCAACATAGTGACATTAGACAGACAGACAAAATGACCAGTAACTCAGGCTTAGACAAACAGGCTTTTAAAGGCTGAGACTGACTACATGAAAACAAGAGACACCTGAATACAATAATCACTAACACATGACATCACAGGAAGAAGACCATATATAGAGACACACTACAAGACATGACCACAAGAGGGAGACAGAAACACAGAACATGAAGACAGGGGAGGGAGACCTAACAATTGGGCTCTCAAACCAATAGAAACCATTCTTAATAGGTACAATGTTCACAGAGAGCAGCACCAGCATGAGCATTGGCACTCTTTGGGAGTAAAAGTGATACATTGTACATTACCTAAAACTACTGAAGACACATCAGGGTTCTGCCCCAGTGATGGTCCAATACATTACATTACATTACATTACATTACATTGCATTTAGCGGACGCTTTTATCCAAAGCGACTTACAATAGTGGGAAAGTACAGATGCAAAAAAACTAGTACTAGTATACTAGAATTAACATTTGGATATCGAATGCTGAGTGCATATCAGTACTCATGGGGAGTATTTGGGATCACTAGAGCAGGTGCCTAGTGCCAATACCTGTTTCTCTGACAGTATAAGTACCATCTAGTAACTATATGAGAAAACAATGTATTGCTACGGTTAGAAATGAGGAACCACTGGTGGTTTCAAGGAGATTAAAACGTTTGATCTTGCCTTTTACGCCACAACATTTGAAGGCATATTTTGGACCAGACATGACATGTAAAACGTATCACATATACAGTCCATACAGCAGATGAGAAATCCAGTGTCCTAGCAACTGACAAAGATAAGAAGCTAAACAAATGTCTGAATCGTCACAGCAAAGAAGGGGAGATGGTTTCTCATCGCTGACAGACATCTTCATTTGTTTTCCATTCTGTTGGGTGTTACATAAAGCCTGAGCAGCTTTTTCAGGCCTCTGACTGATGTGAATACTACAGAAAAGCCTTGTGCAGGGCGCCAGAACGGCCACTCACCTTTGATTCAGTCTCCCACTCACACCCACAGCTCCTCGGATCCCACCGGCAAACGCAGGCTGTGGTGTCGCTCCACCATCAACCACCCCCCGACTTCCTCTCGGAAGGCTTGCCTAATAAAGAGCTCTTGCACTCACTTTAGAAAAGATGAGGAGAAAACTAAAGTACACGGTTACGCCTACTAAAGCAAGTGCTATCACTTAACTCTGTGACTGACAAGAACATTCAGCACATAAGAACATCAACTCAGGTTACCTAAAGCACTTATACCCAGAAATCTGCACAATTCCTCCCACTTGTAAAGATTTTAGATGAAGGTTTGGGCCTATTTAGAGCAAATGCAGTAATGTGTTTTGTTGTGTCTGAAGTATATTTCACCATTACAGAATTTCAGTCAAAAATCACAATGTGTTTAGAAATGAGTGATATACACTCACTGTCCACGTCATTAGGTACACATACCTTGTATCTACACTCATTGTCCACTTATCAGCACCACTGACCATATAGCTGTAGTTCTTTTTCTCTGTAAACGTTATTAGCCTCCTTTCACCCTGTTTTTCAATGGTCAGGAGCCCCACAGAACAGGTATTATTTGGGTGGTGGATCATTCTCAGCACTGCAGTGACACTGACACAAGCATCTAAGGGTAATCTAAAATTGTCCGTAGGTACGTTTGTGTATGTGTGTGTTACCCAGCGATGGACTGGCGCCCTGTCCTGGGCTTAGTTGTATAGTGTAATGCCCTGCCCTGTGCCCAGTGAGGGGGTAGGGGACTAACCGCAACCCTGATAAGGATTAAGTGGGTGTGATAATGGATGGATGGATGGTTTGTAAAGGTATCCAGATCCTTCCAATGATGTCCAAGTTCCTGAAATCCTGTATTTCACAATTGTACAAGTGTTTCTTTGCCAATCTTGCATAAAATAAAAAAGAGTCAGTCACTGTAAATGCTCTTTGTCAAAGAAAAGGGCTCTGTAAGAATGAATACAGCCATAATGTTGTGCTGGAGAGAAACAGTGTGAGACAGAGAAATGAGAGAACAGATAAAAATTATCTCTAACACACAGTTCAGCTTGACCAGCTTTGTGCTGAAAACTGAGAATCACACTTTTTAAAAGTGTGACAACAGAACATTCTCGCAAACCGAGAAAAAAAAACAAAGCCTGCGTGAAACGCTCACTCATTTCAGCTTCACCAACGTCAATCAACTGCCCTGAAAGTCCACTGGATTGTTTCTATAGGAACTACAAAGCCTACATTTACTTCTTTACCAAGACTAAAGTGAGAGCATTAATATAAAGGCCTATTCTGGGCTATTTTCTTCTTTTACAGGAGCTCCGCTGTGTTTTTATTTACGTCCAAAACCTCAGTGTCTGTATTTTTCCACTCATCCCCTGAGAAGAGTACAAGATGAATAACTCAGAGCTTATTTGATTTTAGTCTGTCCGGATGTAAATCTCAGTGATTTTCCAGACAGATGTCATGTTGCTTCATATTTAAAAAAAAAAATGAATACTTTTGAGGAGTCTCAATAATCTAATTGGTCTTCCACTTCATACTTTACCTGTGAGAACATCATGTGGAGGAAAAAGAAACAAATGCATGAGAAAAGTGAGGATTAATAAAGAGGTGATTATAATCACAACTACAGTCACTGTATCACAGTTCCTGAAAGATCTGATGCTAAATACTCTTAACAGAACTGAAAAAATGGCTTATATTTAAAAGGATACCATAATAGACACACGTCATAAGCATAATAAATAAATAGGAAATGTGATCATATCCTGTTACACAGATATCTGGGTACGTAAGAAACCCACTCCTGTACTGATTTTAATGTGGTCCTGATGCAGGAGTTTCATCACTGACGAGATGTTTCATTACAGACATCCCCCTGATAATGTAATCCAATCCAAATAGGGCTTAAGCTGTAATAAAGGGCCAGTAAAGGTGATTTTCAGAGCCCATTCCTTATAATTACATCAGGTTTTATAGACACATCTCATGTGTAGACAAAAAGCACATTCATAGCACATTTGTACGACGAAATGCAATTTATATACTGTACTAAAGCCAGTAAGAGGACTGTAAGCAGCTAACGTTACTGGCAGTGTATCACTCCCAACAGCATCTGGATTCTGTATCACCACACTGGTCTGTTTGTTTTGAGGAATGTAGTTAGTTACAAATGATTAATTTTTAAATAAGAAATTAGTCTGTTAGCCGATAGTAGCAAGATTTTATTTTTAATCAGGCAGACGTTATCCTGGGAACTGAAATCAGGACGGTTTTAAATAATAATCAGCTGATGCAGATTATAAAAAAATGTCAATAATTAGCCCGATTAATCGGTCCATCACTAATGTGAAAATTTCAAGAAGTAATTATTGAAACAAAGGAAACAGACAAGAAAGAAAATTTGCATTACAACAAAACTGAATACCTGAGATGTGGAGCAAGGTTCACCCAACTTCTAAAACCAGTACTGAAAAATATTCCTGCTCATTTCTGCAGAGAAACTATGAGCAAGTCTCTTAAAAACACTGGAATGTGTAATAAAGGTAAAGACAAAGAGTCAACACAGAATGACTTTATATTTGTTTTGAATGTTATGGGACATGGAGGTGTTTAAAAACATCAGCCATTCTTACCAGCACAACACATACTAACACCACCAATAACCACCACCACATCAGTGCAGTGCTGAGAATGATCCACCACTCAAATAATAACTGCTTTGTGTTGGTCCTGATCTCTGAAAAACAGGGTGAAAGGAGTCTAACAATGTATACAGAGAAACAGATAGACTACAGTCTGTAATTGTAGAACTAAAAATACAGTGGAACCTCAGTTTGCCCTGGTTATCATACAATTCTGTTATCGTCAACTTTTTTCAGGGAGATTCCGGGAAATTCTCATTGTTTCTCGTTCTTTCCTCATTGTTTCTCATTGGTGACGCTTAAAATAAACAAGCTACCACCTGAAAACAGGAGAAAAAACAAACAGTGGCTGAAAACCCTGAGAATGAGTGTACAAAACAAACACACCAGCACACTCTAAAACAGAGCATAAAGAGTGATGTTAAATGTTCATTTATCAATTTCATTAGTCTTTTGTATTTATTTCTCATTGTTTTCTGTATGTCAAACTATAGTTATTCTATATAAAATTTATTTTTGCTAATATTTTGGGGTGTCTGGAACAAACTAATTGGATTTACATGATTTCATATGAGAAATATTGCTTCACTTATCAATCGTTTTGGCTATCATCAGCCATTTTAGAACAGATTAATGACAAACACCAATGTCCCACAGTACCTGTATGTTCAGTGGAGCTGAAAATGTAGACAATGGGTGTAGTTACAAGGAGGTGATCATAATATTCTGGTATGATTGTGTAAATAAATGAACAACTGGTCTCAGACAGCACAGTGAAGTATATTGGAGCTGGACATACTTCACCAAAACCCATGCAAGACTCAATGGCTCACACACTGATATGCAGTAATGTAAGACAAGCCAATGCTATTGCTCCAGTTTCATTCTCCACTGCAAGGTCACCTTTGTGGCAGAAACATTTCACTGCTAATACGGTCTGGGTCTGTTTACATACAGACATGGTGTTCTCCTACTATAATTCCTTACTTTAAGCAATCTGGAACGGTGTACTCTTCCATGGCACTGATGGCTGGACATTTTCTTTATGTGTAGGAAGTCAGATGTCGGATTTGAGAAATGATCTGCTTGTTTAATTAGTATCTTCTGTCACACTGGGTTTGCACTGCTCTGAAACACCTGAATAGTTTCCATTAGAGACACAGATCCACTGAGAGAAATGTATTGAAATTCTGAATAGTAGCCAAAATGACAAGCTGGCCCAGTCCCAAGAGTGCAGAAAACGCCAGGCTTACAAACATCAGACCAGCTACTGCATTTCCCCTAGACCTTTTACATGAAGACTTTTCACAATTAACAATGAAGGTTCTTCAAAATGTTCATTGAACTACAACAGTCAGGAGGGTCACTATTTTGTGCAGGAGCAGCCTACACAATAGAGCCTGAAAGTGTTTCGATTCTGGTGGTGTTTGTGTAGAAGGACCTTCATTAAGGTTATAATGAGGATGCTGCAGAGGAGGGTGGACCAGAAAACCAGTGCTACTTTACCAGAAGGAACCAGAAAGATTAACAGTCCAGAACTGCCTAAACACACACTAAATGGACAAAGAATTGAATACTCGTGTCAGGAGACGCGTCACTCCTACGAAATCCAACACCCAGCAGGCTCCGCTCCAGTCACAGATGACGCCAACCAATCACAGGAGAGCATGCAGATCAGACTCTCCTGAATATTGACTACACCTGAATCCAGTTAGTCAGTTTCCTATATAAACTCTCAGTGCCCTGGAATCCACGTGAATTAATGCCACCCTGTGACTTAACAAGTGACTCTAATCTTACTTTTATTGCCTTGTCTAGATCTAGTTTTCTCGTATTATCGACCTTGTCTTTGTTTTGTGATTTGGACACCTTTGCCTTGACTCTCTGCTTTCTGTTCATGACACTGCTTGCCCCTTGACCTTGTCTTCATCTAGCCCTTGGGATTATACAGTCTAGCCTTTATCTTGCCTGCTGTTTGTATAATCTGTATCTTTCAGTAAATCATTTCAACAGTTTTACTTCGGTCTCCTCTCCATTCATTATATTCAATGACAAGACCGACCACACCCAACTCATCCCAGAAGTATTGGATGGAGCACCATCATTTCAGAGAACATACCATACCAAAATTCCGTAGTAACTCCTCTAGCCCTGCCTGGCATTAAGCATGGTACTAATGGGTTCATGTTTATCTGCTCCAGAGAGTCCAGTACCCCTCATCAGGAACTAGACAAGCTGGGTGTGTGAATTTGTACATCTGTGTCAGTATGGGGGCATATAACTTAAATGAGCTGAATTCATTTGTTTCAAGGGGCATCCACAAACATTTGGACACAGTGTATAAGCCGGAGATGAACACAAAGACATTCCCTCTTATGCCTAGTTCACACTACACGATTTTAGCCCAGTTTTCCAGTCGCTGGCCAGTTTTCGTGGATTGCTCTGCTCAGAGGCAAGTCGGGGATGACTCTGGGCTCACTCAGTCATGTAGTGTGAACTGCCGAAAGACGTTTGCTGAGCCATCGCCAATTGAACACTGACCAGTTGCAGACGCCCAGGAAATATTTGACATGTTGAATATCTGAGATCCAGTTACTACGTACAACCAATGTGATCATGTAGAGAGAGAACCACATGTCTGTTGACGCAAACTCTCTGTTATTGTTATTGTGACTGCAGTGGAGAAATAATGCAATTGATTATATCTATGATCAGTGTAATGGACAGATGAAATAAAGCTGGTGACAGTATGTATGTAATATTGTTAAAAGTTTATTAATGTGTGCTCTCATTATGAGGATATTTGTGTAGGTCTCTTATTTTGACAGGTGAAAAACTGGCGGCGATGAGGTGCGTGTATCCATTTCCCTCTGTTAATATACACATTTGCGGGGTTCTATTTTGTCCAAATAATGGCAGGAGCACAAATATAACTGTAACTGTACTGCTGGCCCATATCCTGCATGATGTACACCGACTCATAGCCACCGCGCCGGCTGTACTGTTCTGTTCTCGTAACAAAACGTTTTTGGAGAGCAGCCAGGAGTCATCAGAAACTTCGCGTAGTTTCTGACCCCGCGTCACTGACCAGTCATGTAGTGTGAAAGCCACAACAACTATAATACTCGCAATTACAGGTCAACCAGTCATGTAGTGTGAACGACACAACAACCAACAACTAAAAAAAGTTGTGTAGTGTGAACCATGCATTAGGCACATGTAAGCCACAAGTTTCTGAAATAGCCCCTTGGTACATGCCATGCCATCCCACTTTACCAGGTCAGTATTGTGAAATTGTTGTAAATATTCAGAGCAAACATCTATACATCAATCACAATGTAAAATGCATCCTGTTGAAATGCTCAAATTAGCATCCTGGGAGCATTATCAACATGACGTCAGAGCAGGAAGACGTCTGGACCCCAGACTTCTCTGGATAACTCTACTAAAATGGAGTGCCAGCATACTCTTGGCCACTAGTCATGAGAGTCTTTTTTCTATTCTATTCATGCTGCTTTGAATGTCTTCCATCCTTTAAAGCTTGCAGTTGGGTGGTTTTCCTTCTCCAGCTCCAAACTAAAAAAGCTAAATTTCTACTCCAAGAATGTCATTCCGTACATCCAAGGTAAGTTGGGTAAGTATGATTTTTGAGTCAAATATCCTTCAGAGTAGAATTTATAACATTTGTTCTATTTAACCACCATGTAGATTTAACATTCTGTATACTTCATTTGTTTTAAGGGTTATAAATAACTGGCCTTCAGTAAACCCTTGAAATGAAGAAACTAATTTTAACTTTAAACCCCAAACACACAATCTGACATTCAAAATGATTACAATATGAATACAGTAACAATTTAAAAAATTACAAAATTTGTGAATATTTGTGAAAAATCCCTCTTTAACCAATAGACCAGAGGTGTCAAGTAACGAAGTACAAGTACTTCGTTACTATACTTAAGTAGAAATTTTGGTTATTTATACTTTACAGAGTAATTATTTTCCGAAGACTTTTTACTTCTACTTACTTACATTTTCCTGTAATTATCGGTACTTTCTACTCCTTACATTTTAAAAACAGCCTCGTTATTTCTATGTATTGTCAGAGTTTAAGTGAGAACACTGAGGAAGAGTTTTTGTGAGTGACAGCAGGGTTGCCAGGTCCCCAAAAATCTGCATCCCAATGTCTGACATAAAGCACACTATACAATGTATAATTAATATAACAATATGATTGCTTTTCTTTGCATTTAAAACATCCCCTTTTCTCTATTATAGATCTATTTTTTAACTCCTTGTGGTTTTAATACCACAGTTATGTGCTCAAAATTTCTGTGTTACTATAAGTGTTTTTTTTTTTACAGCTATGACTGAGGTGTACACAAGGAGTTAAATGGCAGTGAACAACTGAGTGTGAAAAGCTTTGGGGTAGACTTACTAGCATTAGATGACTTATTGGAATGGAATCTGAACATAAATTTAGAGTAGAGAAAAGGGGATATTTTAAATGCAAAGAAAAGCAATAATGGAGGTATGTTCTTACATTATATTTACTACTAATAATAAAAATAATAATGCTAACAATAATATCTGTGATTGGACACTCTAGATTTTAGGCTGGTGTCAGGTTGTATAGGGAGGGTGCTTTATGTCAGACATCGGGATGGAGATTTTTGTGGACCTGGCAACCCTACTGCTGCTTAATGCAGATCTGCTCCCCACCGTCTGTGTAAGTCCACCCTTTAGTAAGTCATCCTGCAAGTGTGAAAAACACAAATGATTTATTTTTAACAATTAAATATAAATGATAAAAAAAACGATAAAGGGCAAAAGTTTTCATTCTTAAGTTGATACTTCAACTTCTATAAAAGTCTTTTTATGCCCCGGTATCTATACTTTTACATTACATTACATTGCATTTAGCGGACACTTTTATCCAAAGCGACTTACAATAGTGGGAAAGTACAAAAATACTTCTACCTGAGTAATGAATGTCAGTACTTTTGACACCTTTGCAATAGACAAAATGTGACGCTTTCAGTTGTGTCCCCGTCTATATGCATGTGTGTAGTCTCCGCCCTTGTCCTGCCCCTGTTACACACATCTCATGATTGTATGCACCTGTGTCTTATTATGTGTTCCTTATTTAAGTACTTCTATGTCTCTGTACAGCCAATTTACTTAAAAAAAGCCAATTTACTGTTACTCAATCTTCTTCTTCTTCTATTCACCAAAACGTCAACAGCTTCTCCTCCTAGGGCTTTTAACGTAGAACCACGAAACTCAGCAGCATCGTCGGACCTATACCCGGTCAAGTTGCTTGTGGTTTTTGGAGCGATCTGTGTTACGGATTTCGGAAAATCCTCATCCAAACACCGGTTTTTGGTCCCTTTGGAATCCAGCAAAATGTGTCTGTAAACTTTTGTCTCAGAATTTTAAATGGCTGTAGAAGTCACAATTTTTGAGCTACAAACACGAAATTCAGCACAGCGGGGCCCTTCTCGTCCAATTACGGACAGATGGCACTCATCACTCTCTTTCTATCACTCTTTCAAATCTCTCCATTCATTTTAATATGGCCTGGCTAGAGTGCGTGATGTCATCACCACTCTAGCTTTCAGTGAAAATTGGCATAATTCGTTTTTTCTCCGAACAAACTCTTGTAAAACCCGTATACTTTGACCTAGGAACACCATTTCAATTTAAAAACGTAGGAATACTTCCCCTCCGTGAATTCCCAAAAGATCTAATCATTTAACAAAATTGTTTTGGAGTTACAGACCTTTGCTCGGCACTAGGCCTCCAAAACTCTCCCATTCTCTCCCATGTTAATTTTAATAAATCAGATTCAGCTTTTCCCAATTTTTCATTTGATTTTAACTCGTCGTAAATCAGAGACCCCTTCATCTATCTAAATAATTTTACACCACAGTGATGGGCAAAGGGTCCTCTCTCAAAGAAGCTTAACGGTTAAGCAATATGTCAAATATTTTCTGAGTAATGGGTGTTTGTTTGGAGGGTGTAATTCAAGCATTTTCAAGGATTTCTGTCTCTATCACAAAACACATACACTTCTGACAGGGCAATGGTAATCCCAACTGCCACTTCTTAATGAGCGTGACCTTTAAAGCCAAGGCTGCCAGATCTCACACAACAGGTGCCTGGCCACAGCTGCGGTGTAGAGGTCTGCACGGGACTGATTTTTTAGTCCTGCTCTCGCCCGCTCCCGCATGTCTTCGTCCCGCTCCGGCCCGCTCCCGCCATAAAATCGTCATATTTGGTCCCGCTCCCGCCCGCCACATAATCATGTCTGCCCGCTCCCGCCCGCAGTACTCGCAGTTGAGTTTAGTTTGTCCTCCAGTGTGTGTGGGATGCACAAGCAGTCTCTTTCAGAGACAGAATGAAGGATCGGATGTTGCTGGATTGGTTCGGGGTTGGATGTAAGATCCGGAGATATTGAGAAAAGACCGGGAGTTACTGCTCCGTAGCTCCACCCTAGTACCGCCCATACCTGTCAAGTCTCCCGTTTTGGCCAGGAAACTACCGTATTTTACCCCTCTTTCCCGGCGTCATCCCGTATTAGTATTTTCCCGTAAATTTCCCGTATTATACTTTTTTACAAAATTCCCATGCTTCTCCAAACTGAAATGTCACTAACCTCGCGAGAACTGCCACCCAGGTATGGCGTTATATTTGTGCCACAATTCTGAGTGCGCGTGTGTGATGTTTTGAGCGAGCAAGAAGAGTTTTGCACGCACATGAACTCAACACTGCCCTCACGCGCGCTCAACATTTCTGATCTGCACGCTCGCTTCGATTTGTACCGTGCATGCGCATGAGCACGTCAGTTTTATTGAATTCATTGAATCAGTCGTTTTTAGTGAAGGATGAAAACTTTTGCACTTTATTGATTTATTAATACCAGG
>BRDA01034509.1:0-15294 GCA_036984385.1 Crenuchus spilurus | reverse complement strand
AATCATCAGAGATATAACATTAAAATTATGTCAGTTGGTTCTCCTGGTGCCACTAAAACAGCTCATGCCCACCGAGTCATGGACTCTACAAGACTTCTGAAGATGTCCTGATTCTTTAACTCCTGTATGTTTCTACAGATGAACAATAGAGAGCATCCTGAGCACCTGCATTACTGTCTGGTTTGGGAATTGCACTGTATCTGACCGCAAGACTCTCCAGCGTATAGTGAAGACGGCTGAGAGATCATTGGGATACTGTCCACTGTCATTGAAATTTATTACTATTACTGGCTAATACATCCAGATAAATGTTGGATTTATCTGTTATGAAATATATCAAGTTTAATAAGCCTGAAGATCCTCCTTATTCAAATCCAGTGGCCTATAAAGTCCCATCTCTACATTCTCCTTCTCGTAATAATGTTTTACAGAATTGCTAAATGCATTCAAATCATTGATACTGTATTCGCCCTATTCACAATCCCACAATTCCATGCGTGACCGGCAACATCCGATGTAGTTGTTTACATAATGGTAGCAGTGAATGTGTCGGCAGGAGAGTTTAAAATACGTAGAAACAAGCCAATCAGGGTTCTAGATGTTGTGTACCACAATGTAGTAATCGGCAACGGCTAGACAAACAACAGCAACAGAAAAGATCGTACTATAGGTTTCCTAAAGATACCACATTAAGGAAAACTTGGGAAGATTCCTTCAGGCTTGATAACTGGTCAGCAAGTAACTATGACAGAGTGTGTTCTGATCATTTTGTTGGAGGTAGGTTACTGCAAACATTATTTTATTCTACCGTAATTATATACCGAAATATATACTGCACTGATAAATAAATAGGCCTCTAATGATATAAACATACACTGGCTGGCTTGATTAGGCCATGCAGGGCCCTAGACTAGGCGTGGCTTATGTACTATTTCATAATGTGACATTTGTAGGGCTATCCACCAGTTGAATTCATTTTTCGCCATTTTCATAAAAAAATGTGTACCACAAATTATTGTGCGTGATAGTGTCGCTTAGTATTGATAGCATGCAACACGATAGCATGCAACAACGTGTTTACACTAAAAACCCACTGCATAAATTGAAAATACAAGTTGACACAAGATATGATGTTTAATATCAAAAGACATATTATCTGCATATAGTTACAAAAGCTAGTAGATATCACGTAAGTATTTTCTTACCAAATAAAGTTGTAAACAGTTTATGTAGCGTAGCTGACATAGACAGACAAGAGAAAATGGTGAACGGGATGTTGCCGGTTGCGCGGTGCATTCTGGGATTTGTGAAAGGGGCGAATAACCCATGCTGCCTATTTCAGTTATCAACATGTATGTTTTAAATTTTTTATTTTTATTTATTTTTACTTCAGATGAAAAAGATATAACAGAAATTAGGCCGTGCCCTTTTATGTGTGGTGGCTGGGTTCTTATACAAGTCATACTACAGTTTTCAAATCTCAATGGTTTAAATTGTTTGAATTTTCAGCATAAAGTCACACAACAGCTGAAAGATCCACCTAATATTGATTTCTGGACTCTTATTTAGTTAAAACATTAATGTTGTGTTGTATGAAATCAATAACCTGTTTTCTGATGTAGTGGTTGACTAATTATCATCCCTGACTGATAACTGGAGCTGATATTTGGCACTTTAAGTAGTTGGGGTAATGGATGGATAATTATTGGAATCCATCCTTCTTTAGTCCCACCCAATGCTCCGCCCACAGCACTCTCTGATTGGTAGAAATATGGACCACATGTGGAGTAAATCTCATCAAGATTTAGTGTTTTTACAGCTGTCTATGTCACAAAGTTCTTTATTTTTGTAGTGTTTAATATGAAACTATGTTCATTTAAGCCAGTGGTTCTCAACTGGGGGAGTCTAAATTAGAATACTTTTATTTTGAATTTGGTGGACATGTTGTTAATAGTTTATAAAAAAGTTCACTTTACTCAAACAGGCCTATGATAAGTAAAAGCAGAGAAACTGAGCAGTGCAGAAGACTCACACAGCCGCATCACTGAAAGAAATGGAAATGTGAGATACAGTAGAAGCCCGGCTGGATTTAAATAGAAGTTGCAATTTTCTGTGTTTGTGTTTGACAGGAGCAGTAATGCGTGGCTCTGTGGTCGCTGTCTGGGAGAGGTCAGACTGGTGGTTATAGCTGAAAACACACTGGACCAGCCACTGAGTGAACGAGGTCTCAGGGACAGTGCCCTAAAATGTTGCGAAACAGCCATAAAATGGCAAATAAAAGTTTATTAGTGAAATGTTCACATTGTGCACTGAGCCAGTTGATTAAATACATCTAACTTCGCATCAGATGTGTAAGAACCCCAGCAAACCCACATGGCCTACACCGAAAATCAGAAAACGTTGGGACAGTATGGAAAATGCAACAGAAGATGTTCTTCAAAGATATTTCATGTTTTTTTTCTGCTCAAATTAATTTCATTTTTTAATTTACATCCATTCCTGCATTTCGGACCTACAAAACATTCCAAAAAAGTTGAGACAGTAAAGCATTTACCACTTTGTAATGTTGCCACTCCTTCTCACAACACTTAAAAGACATTTTGGGACCGAGGACATCAAGTGACAAAGTGTTTCATGTGTTATTCTAACTCCACTGTGTGTAAACTCAGCTAATATTAAAAAAGTATGGACAGGAGTTATGGAGTTAAGAGTCTTATTTGTATTTCTGAATTTTCCCATTCTACCTTAAATAGCATAGCCACGATGTATCTGTTGCAGCATTTAAGGTGGAACGAGAAGATGCTTATGAATAAGAAGCCAACTTCAACTGTTTAAACTGTGTGTTTGATTCAGAGACTTTATTCTGAGCTGAGTAGGTGTTGTAGCTGTTCACAGGACATTTTCTGTGTGATCAGTTAGCATTAGCATTAGCTGCTAGCAGATCTGATTGTATTTAGTTCAGAGCAGAAGATCCATTTTAAATAAAACCCTCTGAGATTGAGTTCTTTTGCATTTTGGTACAGATTAGTTTGGGGTTTTATAGAGTAAAATCATGAGAAATGAGATTACTTTGTAAAGAAAGCAATTAGTAAAGTAATCACATTACAGCTTTTGAGAAGTAATCAGTAATTTGTAATGGATTACTGTTTTTCAGTAATGACCTCAACCCTGGTGACCATATGGATGCTGTTTCTCCAGAACATCCTGTCTTCAGGTTTATTCAAGTCTCGTATATGATTCCTCTGCTTGTAAATATCTAATACAGTAAACTCCCCGTATTCGTGAGGGTTAGGGACCAGAACCTACCGCAAATAGCCCGAATCCCCCTAAAAGTGCTTATAAGTGTCAGGACTTCTATGGAGAGCAGAGAGGCTGCGAACTCCACTTCCCAGCAGCCCTCATGTGAGAGGTGCACGTGCTCCACCAATCAGGGGAGAGTCCAAAGGTCATCTTCTGAAATCACTCTCACCTGTTTGCTGAGGCTCTATTTAAACCTGGTCTTTTGTCTGTCCTACGTGAAGTATTACCACATCTGATGGTTAAATCCAACCATATGCTTTAAACTATCATTATTAACACTTCACTGTTTGTTGTGCGGATCAGCCAATGAGAGCTGGCCTTGTACAGCCATCTGAACGCCAGCCAATAGCGTTCGAGTATTGGAGCATGCACGTATCCAACTGTTGTACAGTACATATTCTACAGAACAAACCGCAAATTTGTGGGTTTTCCGTGAATAACAAGTAGATATGTTCTAGAGAAAATTCCGTGAATAGGTGAATCCGCGAATGCTGAACTACGAATAGGTGGCGGTTCACTGTACCCAGCTGAAATTATTAGAAGGCGGCTTTAAATTTGATCACACGACTGCTGTGAAAATAGTTTGAGAGCTCACACATGGATCACATTATATTATAACGAAGGTGAACGTAAACAGGGAAATGTAGAACAGTAGTATCCAGGGCACGGCTGAATAAGTGGATGGATGGATGGATGAATAGATAGATAGATAGGTCAAAGTGCAGTAATGTTTGGCCCATTCAGTGAATCATCTAAAAATGTAACAGCAAAAAGCCAAATACAATATTTAACCTCCACAAGCCAAGTGACTGTACACTGTAAACAATAGTAGATATGCAATATCTTAGTAAATATTAGTAGATGTGCAATATGTACCAGGGTGAGTCAAAAAAGATCCAAAAATGACTGCCCCACTTTACATTTACAGAACGAAGAGCAGAGTACAGCGATTGGTCGCAGATGTGTTTGGACATCTGCAAACTAAATTAAGAGCGATACTGAAAGGAAGGTCCAAGTTTGAAGGTCTGTTGTTTTGTTGTAAACAACAGAAAAATCCTTAATCGGTCAAGAAAAAGCTCTAAACTCAAACATCAGCAGCTGAGAGTTTTCCGAAAGAAGCCATAAGAGGACGGAGATTCAGGTCCGATGAAGAGGTGAAGATGAGGGTGCATTCAGGACTCACAGCTCAGCCAAAAACATGTTTTAATGAGGGAATAACAGCTGGACAACGTGAATAAAAGAAGGATTTTATGTAGAGAATTTGTCTTTTCTGAAAACTAATTCAAATCAATTTTACAGTACTATTTTTGACTCATATAAAAACAAATAAGACAAAGTGGCAGCATGTGACATTTTAGAGAGCCCCATTCCCCTCTAAAAACATGAACACCTATCATTCCGAATAGTTCTGCTGCTATTATGAATATCAGCCTAAAGTGAAGTGTTCCCAAACTTATTCAGCAATGCCTCATACTGTGAAATAAGATACGACTTCTGCTTTTTATTAGCACTCCCATGTGATTCCACCACTTTGTCCTGATTCTCTTAACATCTGTGCTTGAGAAGATACCTGCTAACAAGCAGAAGTCCATCTGTCCAGCGCATCAGACAAACATTCAATACGGCATTCTGGTCAGGAACAACCTCTCAAAGAGCCTAAACCTGCCAACCTGGTCGTGGTGGAGCTTCCTTTACATCATTAAAGAGTATAGTGTCACGAGTATAGTGAACATGGTATTTATGACAGTTGTTAGTAGTTTTAGTACCTTACAGAACCATTGTGAGAACAGATATTTGTGTAAAAAGTATCAAATATTGAAGTCATTTTTACATAATATAAGAATTCAAGAATCTTATTCTTATTCTAGTCTATTGGGTGCCTGATCTATGTTATGAAGATCTACCACCCTGGGTAGGGGCATCATTGGGATCTAAAAACAGGAGGAGCTTATCCCTCAGTGTATAAAAGTACCTCTGATGTGGAGATGTCCACAGTTGGGGTGATGTACATCAAACCAAAATTTTTCAGTTTTAATTTCCCTTTTTTCTTTTTTCTTTCTGGAGAAATGGTTCTTACATTAAAAACCAAAATTATTGAAGCAAATCCAGGTTCTTGGGATTGCACAAGGAACCCTTCATTTTAAAGTGTGCAGGAGTTTCATAACAGTCATTGGAACCCAACTGTGAATAGAATGTAGTCTAGAGCCTTTAAGAACATTTGCTTGTTAAAACAGATAAACTCCAAAATGTTGACTTTACAGCAGAAGGAAAAAACTCTCCCTGCATTAATGGAAGTCAATGGAACCAGACGTCTTTCTAAGTCATTTTGAGCCTTTTTTTTTATACAGTCATCATGAAACTTACTAAGAGTGTAAAGAGGATCAGGCCCTTTTAAATGATTCATAAACTGAAAAATCACCAAAAATGAGATATGTAGGTATGTGTGATGTTGATGTTAGTGCTGATTGGGCAAAAAGAACTGAGCCTAAGGCGAGCAAGCCTAGTCTCAGAGCATCTGGCCATCCTGACGTGTTCCAGCTTGCAGAGGCGTAAGAGAACGCTCGACTAACGCTGGAGGAAATCCCTGCCAAACCCCCAAAACTCTCTCTTTGTCCTTCCTCCTCTCTGCCTCTGCTCCACTCCCTGATTCTGAGACGCTATCGGCCTCCTTGCGAGGGCCTCTGATAGCTCTGCAGAACACCAGAACAGCTCAGAGAACCAGTCAATGTTCTGACTCTTAGTTACTCTAAACGACAGAGAACATTAGAGCCCGGCTCTAGACACTTTTAAATCCAGACTCAAATGCTTCAGCTCACACTATTCTCTTTGCACTTTTATTCTGTAACAGCACTTTTATCTCAGTTTGTTTGTAAACTCTCTGTGAAATCTTTGTTTTAGTCACGCTTTTAATGTGCTCTTTTATTTTTTTAATCTGTTCTTTTTACACACTTATTGCTCAATCTCTCGTTTTAATTGGTTAATATTTTGTAATATTTTTAAACTTTTAATGTCCTTCTGTTTAAATTATTTCACTTTTATTGTTTGTTTTCAGTTTTTATTATTATTAGTTTAATCTGTAAAACACTTTAATTGACTGCAGTGTATGGAAAGTGCTATATAAATAAACCAGTCAGTCACACCAGTCAGTTGTAGCAGAGTGTAAAACCCAAATCATGGAGAAAGGACGTGATGTGACTGATGTCCATGATAATAGTGTACCTGTGAAACATGGTGGAGGTACCATCTCTGAAACCACATTGTAGGATGTTCTAGTGAAGGTGTACTTCTAGTGAAGGAGTGTCTACCAATGACATAACAGTGTTGCCATAATGAACCGTTGATGCCAGAGGAACAGTTAAGTCAGTTTAACAAGGGTGGTTATTCCCATTGTTAGTTAGGTGTTTTATAAGGTGTTAGTTATTCATTCATTCATTCATTATCACACCCACTTAATCCTTATCAGGCTCACGGTTTGTCCCCTACCCCCTCACTGGGCGCAGGGCAGTCAACTAAGCCCAGGACAGGGCGCCAGTCCATCGCTGGGTGACACACACACACACGCAATTTACCTGACCTCCATGTTTTTGGACTGTGGGAGGAAACCGGAGACACCGGAGGAAACCCACGCAGACACGGGGACAACATGGAAACTCCGCTCAGATGTGGACTCGAACCCAAGACCTCAGCGCTGAGAGGTGAACGTGTTAACCACTAAACCACCATGCCGCCCTGGTGTTAGTTATATGACTAGTATACATCTCACAGCAATGATTGTTTATGGAGTAATTTTGGAATATTTTGATCCAGTATGTCTGTCCTAACTGCTATTGTTTGTATGTTCAGGGATAAACCTGTCTGGTCAGGCTTTACTAATGTATTGATATACAGTATGTACTGTGTTCTAGGATAGGTGGTGAGTATCTTGCTCAGCACCCAATGAAGTTGTAAGGGACTCACCATGACCCAGAAGAGGATTATGAAAATGGATGGATGGATGTTTGAGTCTTGTTTGCAGTAATAGAGGTCAAAATTTAGGATGGATAACACATATTACTCCATCTGACCATAATTAGGGCATAAACCATATACTCTGCATACGACTGAGGATAACTCATCAATTTGTCATTTCTAAGTCTCAGAATAGCTTCTTCTCATATTGGTCTTAATGGAGTAATTATAACGCAGAGTTAATGAACAGTTAGCAGGTTTGAAGACAGATATGGTCATTTCCCATCTAAAGCTGAAGAGGTTTAATCGTGAGCTCTACAGTCTGTCTGAGACTGAAAAAAAAACAGTCTGACTAATGCTTTCCTGACATCACTCCAGCTTCTCCTGCTTCACCACCACGAGAAGCATTCCAGCATCCACTTTTCCAGGCGAAGCCTCTGCAGATATGTTCTCACTGCAGACATACTCAGGAACTTTCCATATTTTCAGTGATAATTTACCACTTTTGTAGGGCACAGAACAGACAGAAATGAGGAGGCACTGAACTGAGAGGCTGCATTCAGACGGCAGGCAAATCAGATTAGTTTCTCAATTCAGTTGAGATGACTGTTCACACTGTTAACAGTAAGAGATCAGGTCTGATTTGCCCATCCAGGCATCACAAGTGTATCTGCTTGGTTTGTTGTAGTAACAGTGTAGGCGTCAGTAACCACAGCCATGCTGGTGATGAGGCTTCAGGGTTGCCAGGTTTTCAGTTTTTGGACTGCTTTTAAAAGGTACCATGACCTCCAAAAATTCTCATAGTGACACAGTAGAACAAACAGAGCTGGAGATGCCTTAGGTAGACTTTCTAATATTAGAAGATTCAGTTGAGGATCTGAAAATATAGATTAGAGCAAAAGTATCATGTTTTAATTATTAAACAAGCTTACAATTACGTATGAAAAAAGTCAGATTAAAATAAGATTTAAGAATAAAAAAGCAATTATTACACAAATGTCTGTAGTTAGTCTCTACTTTGTAGATTAGATTAGATTTTGGGTTTGTTTTAAGCTTGTGTAGAGTTCTTTTCTGTCAGACAGTGTGCAGAGGGTTTTTGTGGAGCTGGCAACCCTGGATTCTTGACCTTTCATCATTGTGAGTGATGTGAAAGTCTTTGAAATCTGACTTGAGTGTCCAGAGAGATTTGATCTGTAATCGGATTTCAAACCATCTCCAAATGTGGCTTGGATCAGCAGACATTGTATTTCATGTGTTTTTGGCTGTCCAGACTACCAAAAATCAATCCGGATCGGCAATAAATCAGATTCGTGCAGTCTGAACACAGATGTAATGCTTCTAACAGACATGCCCCACCTGGCCTTGTCTTGGCCTATTCGTGCCCTCAAACCTTCCCTCCCCTTTCACTTCTTCTCCACTCCTGAAGCTCCTCAGGCCATCCAGGCCAGTTAAAAGGGGGTAAAGGTTACTCTGCCGCATTGCAGCCTGGAATCTCTGAGATCGCATTCCAGACTTCTTATTCAGAGACGACCTCATGTTTTTAGTCAAAGAACGTTTGGACCTTCTGATGCAGCCTCATGAGCTTCACTGGTGTTTGGAAGCTGTGCACCTTCATGTTCAGTCATTTCTTTAGAAAGAGCAACAAGTCATTTATGTACATTATATTCGTATGAACATTTTGGAGACAAAAGTAGTGGATCTCTTTCATTATTGGGGTAAAGAGAACTCATTAAATTCATTCCCTCATTTAAACATGTTTTTGGCTGAGCTGTGAGTCCTGAATGCACCTTCGTCTTTACCTCTTCATCAGACCTGAGTCTCCGTCCTCTTATGGCTTCTTTCAGGAAACTGTCAGCTGATGTTTGACTGTCAGATTTTTTTTGGCTGATTGAGGATGTTTCAGACTCGTAGTGATGAATCTCATCACCAGTAATGATTCTTTTTCACAGACTTTGACCTTCCTTACAGCATCGCAACACATTTTGTTGGCAGTTCCAAATGTATCTACAATGAATCACTGCTCACTGCCTTTCTTTCTGCAAATCATAAGTGAGGCGGCCATTTTTGTTGTGCTACAGTCATAAATGAACTGATGTAACCTGCACAGCAGTTATGTAGACAGTGATCTAGTACACACAATCCCCATTGGGGATTAATAAAGTATCTATCTATCTATCTATCTACAGAAAGTGTTGAGAAGACATTACAGTCAACAGAGGTTTTAATATCTAAAGTGTTTTATAACTTAAGATTACTTATATCAGAATATATTTTATATATATACAGTATGTAAGCCTTTTTATTTTAATTTACTGTTTGAATAGTAATTGTAATAAAAATATTTTAACCATTTGAGATTCTGGATTGCTGATGTTAATGAGATAGAAGTGACCCTGATCCACATTAAAACACAAAAGAAATGTTGAAATATGCCACTTTGTAATTAATATAAAATATACGACAGTTTAACTTTCTGAATTAAATAATAAATAAAAATGTACTTTTTCACCAAAGTCAAATTTTTTGAATGCAGGACAATATATCCAGAATATACATTTTTTATATTGTAAACACACTCTGATCACTTCAGTCCAATCAGAAGGTCTGTAGAATTGATCAATTGTTGATTGTGACTTGGCACATTATGGATTGGTGACTACAGTCATGGCCGAAAGTGTTGGCACCCCTGAATTTTTTCCAGAAAATTAAGTATTTCTCCCAGAAAATTATTGCAATCACACATGTTTTGTTATACACATGTTTATTTCCTTTGTGTGTATTGGAACAACACAAAAAACAGAAGAAAAAAGGCAAATTTGACATAATTTCAAACAAAACTCCAAAAATGGGCCAGACAAAATTATTGGCACCCTCAACTTAATATTTGGTTGCACACCCTTTGGAAAAAATAACTGAAATCAATCGCTTCCTATAACCATCAACAAGCTTCTTACACCTCTCAACTGGAATTTTGGACCACTCTTCTTTTGCAAACTGCTCCAAGTCTCTCATATTTGAAGGATGCCTTCTCCCAACAGCAATTTTAAGATCTCTCCACAGGTGTTCAATGGGATTTAGATCCGGACTCATTGCTGGCCACTTTAGAACTCTCCAGCGCTTTGTTTCCATCCATTTCTGAGTACTTTTTGAAGTATGTTTGGGGTCATTGTCCTGCTGGAAGACCCATGACCTAGTACGCAAACCCAGCTTTCTGACACTGGGCCCTACATTGCGACCCAAAATCCTTTGGTAATCTTCAGATTTCATGATGCCTTGCACACAGTCAAGGCACCCAGTTCCAGAGGCAGCAAAACAACCCCAAAACATCTTTGAACCTCCACCATATTTGACTATAGGTACTGTGTTCTTTTCTTTGTAGGCCTCATTCCATTTTCGGTAAACATTAGAATGATGTGCTTTACCAAAAAGCTCTATCTTGGTCTCATTTGTCCACAAGATGTTTTCCCAGAAGGATTTTGGCTTACTTACATACATTTTGGCAAACTGTAGTCTAGCTTTTTTATGTCTCTGTGTCAGCAGTGGGGTCCTCCTGGGTCTCCTGCCATAGCGGGATGTCGACGGATAGTTCGAGCTGACACTGATGCACCCTGCACCTGCAGGACAGCTTGAATCTCTTTGGAACTTGATTGGGGCTGCTTATCCACCATCCGGACTATCCTGCGTTATCAATTTTTCTCCTCCGTCCACGTCCAGGGCGATTAGCTACAGTGCCATGGGTTGTAAACTTCTTGATTATGTTGCGCACTGTGGACAAAGGACCATCAAGATCTCTGGAGATGGACTTGTAACCTTGAGATTATTAATATTTTTCCACAATTTTGGTTCTCAAGTCCTCAGACAGTTCTCTTCTGCTCTATCTGTTCTCCATGCTTAGTGTGGCACACACAGACACACAATGCAATGATTAAGTCAACTTCCTTTTTATCTGGTTTCAGGTGTGATTTTTAAATTGCCCACACCTGTTACTTAACACAGGTGAGTTTGAATTAGCATCATATGCTTGAAACAAAGTTATTTACCCTCAATTTTGAAAAGGTGCCAATAATTTTGTCCGGCCCATTTTTGGAGTTTTGTGTGAAATTATGTCAAATTTGCCTTTTTTCCTCTGTTTTTTGTGTTGTTCCAATACACACAAAGGAAATAAACATGTGTATAACAAAACATGTGTATTTGCAATAATTTTCTGGGAGAAATGATACAAAAAAATTCCTTCCAGCATCAGAAGTGTGAGACGTCTCCACTCTTACTTTCTTAGTCCCTCAAACAGCACTCTGTGAGCAAAAGGCCTGACTCCTCCCCTCAGGATTTGTGCGGGAGGACTCGATTACAGGGTGCACAGCCGTCTTCCGAGTGCTTGGCCACCGAGCACCTTGAAGTTTTTGGGAGCTGCAGTGATGCAGTAATGACATGGCTTACTCTGTATCTGTCTTTAGACCAAATCATTGTCCAACTCTCTCCTTCAGACCCATCATTTTCCTGACAAAGCAGTGTTTATGGTCTTAACACCAACATACGGTGCCTCCAGTGTTGGTAACATGAACCTCATATATTGCTGTTCTAGTGTATGTGCAGTTTCTAGCTACTGCAGTTCTGTTCAAGATTCTGTATTCACAAACCATGTCACCAGCGGGGACACTGATTCATGTCTGCTTCTAGATGTGATACTTGACCCTCCTCCTCTGGCTCTGCCTCCTTTTTGAGCTAAGTTGAGATGTTCTCAGATTTTGGTTCTGCACAGCTGTTTCACTTTAAAACAATGCTCCATTCCTGGTTCCTGATTCACTGGAATCTACATTATATGGAGGTTTAGGGAACCATGGTTCTACTGTATGACAGGACGGCCCAATTCTGGTCCTGGAGATCTCATGACAAAACAAAACGTGTGTATTTAATGATTTGTGACAAGATTTTGCACTGAATAATTGATGTAAACACTATTGACATGAATAGTCTTTGGTGGTGGCCCTGTTGGTAGTCCAGGTTGAGCGATGGTTTGGTTTTCATTGCTCAGGTGGGGTGAGGGGGTGTAGCAATCCATAGACAACCGGACAGGACCAAACTGGTCATAATTGGGAAGAAGGAGGAAAATTCAGCCATTGACCTTTAATCAGCAGAGAACAGCAGGTGAGTTGGCTCATTTTACAGACAGATGGTGATTGTTGATTGGCTGAGACTTCAGGTTAGAGCTTTGAGTCTACCTGGCAGAACGTTTGCTAGGTTTACATTCTCCAAAATAACTACAGGAGAAGGAAACCTACTTGTGTTAAAGGTCTAAAGTCCATGAAGAATTGTCCACCACCATGTTTAACAGTTGAGAAAACCACCTACATGATTTTTCATTTCTGCACACTTCTGCTACTTTCACAGACTCTTATTAAAATGTTTACACATGTACAGTGTCTTTATCAATAATAATAATAATAATAATAATAATAATAATAATAATATAATATAATTATAATAATATTATTATTATAATAAATTCAGTGAAGCTGCTTAGTGAAGGTCACTTTTTGAGTCTTAGAACAATGGGAGTGCACAGAATAGTAAGACTACACACTATTTTAAGGGTTGGAAGCAGTCATTTGGGGCCAATCATGATGAAATTTACACCCAATAAAGCTGAACAAAAGACAAAACATTGAGTTTTCTTCCTATAATTCCCTGATGTTGTTGCCCTGGACTTGAAAAAAGAAGCTCTGATGTGAAATCTCTTGAACAAATAACTGAAAATGAGACACAAAGTGAAGATGAACTGTCCGCACTCCTCTGAAACTCAACATGTTTTTGGAAAGAGAAGATTCTCTGGAGTTATTGCATGAATGCGTACATTTGGTTCAAATTGTGACATAGTTTCCTTGTTTTGGCTCAGCCTCCCATCTCCAAAGCCTGCCCCCGCTGTCTTATGCTCCGCCTCCAGTGCCCGCCCTCTTAGTCAGACCCCAGGCTGAGGGAGAGAGAGAGAGAGAGAGAATGGAAAATATGACAGAATTCTTCCCAGACTTGAGATATTGTGGCGGGTGGAGGTGAAGCACCACCTCTCTGTCTCAGACCCTTTAACTTCACCACTTACATTATAAGCTCTGGATGTTGTTGGAGAGACAGAACAGTTTTGGAGAATGAGCCTCCTTATGGATGGTCTGAAGTGGGGGATGGTGGAGAAAGCCTTGAAGGAGGAGAAAAGTGGAAAAAGATGAACACGCCCATCCACGTGTGTCAACAGCAGATTTGCTGCCCTGAGGCTTTTATAATGGCTGCAGCCCAGATGTGCATTTCAGACTGTTGTGGTGTGACAAAGCTGTGAAGATAAAAGCTCAAACACGTCTCACTCCATCATTTATACGTTTATTTAATACCAGGCTCAAGTGGAAACGAGCATAGCATTGAAAGAAAATGTATCTGAAATACATTCCATCACTTTCCAAAGATAAACAAGTATCAAAACAAGGTTCTTAGCTTTCTACATCAATACAGATGGAAAAAGTTCATTTTTGTTCATAATTTAATCCAAAAAGCTAAACATGACCGTGAAAGAGCATCTGTGTGATCACAATGATCACAATAAAAAAGATAAACCATAAAAAGATGGTTCTTCTGTTTAAAACTGAGCATAAAATGAGTGAATTATGTCCATTCCAGCAGTCAAGTCAAAGTTGTGCATCTTTAGTCCTAAAAAAGTCATTAACAATGGTGAAAAAGGGCACCTTTTAACTTTAAAATAATGAATATATGTGTATGTTAAGTCTGTGTGTGCTAAACATGCACAATCACATGTAATATATCAAATATTTTGGGTGAGATGAGCTTTCTGGCTCATTCTCTCTTTTCTGAGGCAACAGAAATATCAGCCAGTCAGAGAAGCAGCAGCCAGTCACTGTCCTGCTGACACAACATACTACATACATTTAGCCAATCAGCATCCTCCAGTCTGTTGTCTAAAGGTTAATATATCACCCCCAGCAGAGTGTGTCAGTGGTTTTAGGAGCGTCTGACGTTAGTGATGTAATACATGTGTGTAGAAATGCTAATATTTAGTCTTAATAGTGTTTCTGCTCATTTTATTGTAGATGTTAGTGACTCAGCTGCTAATCTAATGATACATACTGTACTTTCTGTCTTTACACATTTACATGTGATGACACTTTTCAGTAACTATTAGTCTTTAATGACCATTAAATACTTTATCACAGAGCTCTGCTGTCCTGCAGTCTGTGTTCAGTAATACTGGGACTGAATATGACTCAAACAGCCCCGTCTACACCAGCAGACTCTGCTGAATAAAATGTGTAATGAATATAAAATATATGTCAGTTTATCTTTTTGAATTAAATTATTTTTTTATTATGATTTTTGGAGATGCAGTACTGCTTCTTTCTCTCTTTACATGAACTTACAATGAATGTAAAGAAAGTTTTAACATCATTTTGGAAATGATGTGCACAATATGTTCATAAAAATGGTTCTTTGAAGTGAAATCACAGAACCTTTCAGTGGATGTTTGTAGATGAGGTGTAAGATTGTGAACAACCTTCTTAATGCAGCCAGTCAAAGATTTTTACATTTTTACCATGCAGTTGTTATCTGAGGTGGCAATGATACATTTAAATGGCTATCAATGATAAGAGGTTCTGTTAGTCCACATACTCATGAGGCACCAGAGAACAGTTCAGTCATCATTTTAATCTAGACATAATTTCCAGTCTCCTTGGCAGACTTGTAACATGGAAACCTCTGCCTGGGGAAACATCTGGAAAAAGATCTCTTTAGGCTCAGTTTCTGATACATCGTCCTTTTGTGCTTTTGTCTGTTTCTCAGGTTTGTTCTGGGTTTTGGTGACCATTGATCTTTTGGGTAAACATTTTAGTTGTAAAAACCTACTAATGTAACTAGAATCACAATAATCACAGTAAATATACAAAATGCTTATGAATTTTACAGCCATGAGATCAGTTTTAGGACTAAAACTCATTTTTGATGTAAATATGCAATAAAATGCAGAGTGGTTTGGTGTGAAATTTGCCACTC
>BRDA01034506.1:0-17218 GCA_036984385.1 Crenuchus spilurus | reverse complement strand
CTCTCTGTCTCTCGCTCTGATGCGCTCTTTGTCTCTCGCGCTCTCTGTCTCTCGTGCTCTCTGTCTCTTGCTCTAACACACTCTCTGTCTCTCGCTCTGATGCGCTCTTTGTCTCTCGCGCTCTCTGTCTCTCGCTCTGACACGCTCTCTGTCTCTTGCTCTAATGTGCTCTCTGTCTCTTGCTCTAACGCGCTCTCTGTCTCTTGCTCTAACGCACTCTCTGTCTCTCACTCTGATGCGCTCTTTGTCTCTCGCACTCTCTGTCTCTCGTGCTCTCTGTCTCTCGCTCTGATACGCTTTCTGTCTCTCATGCTTTCTGTCTCTCGTGCTCTCACTCTGACACAATCTCTGTCACGCGCTCTGACGAGCTCTCTGTCTCATACTCTGATGCTCTCTCTGCCTCTCGCTCTGATGCGCTCTTTGTCTCTCGCGCTCTCTGTCTCTCGTGATCTCTGTCTCTCGTGATCTCTGTCTCTCGTGCTCTCTGCCTCTCGCTCTGATGCGCTCTTTGTCTCTCGCGCTCTCTGTCTCTCGTGATCTCTGTCTCTCGTGCTCTCTGTCTCTCACTCTGATGCTCTCTGTCTCTCACTCTGATGCTCTCTGTCTCTCGTGCTCTCTGTCTCTTGTGCTCTCTGTCTCTCACTCTGATGCTCTCTGTCTCTCGTGCTCTCTGTCTCTCGTGCTCTCTGTCTCTCACTCTGATGCTCTCTGTCTCTCACTTTGACGTGCTCTCTGTCTCTTGTGCTCTCTGTTTCTCACTCTGACGCACTCTCTGTCTCTTGCTTTAATGTGCTCTCTGTTGCTGGCTCTGCACTCTCTAACGCTCACCCTTATTTACAAAATAAACAAAATGCAAAAACAGCAATATGACAGAGATGTCTGCACAGCAAGATAACCACATGAACTGAATGCTCGCTGTGCTTCCTAGCAGTGGGTGATGTAACCTCGCTCGCTCATAACTCTCAGATTGCATTATAAAGCAAAACAAAACTAGAGCAATGGCTCCTTTCTTGGAATATTTGTAAGTTGATTTACTTGTAAGTCAAGGTTCCATTCTAATTTGATATTCTAGGTTTCTAACTTTTGTAAGCTTTAAGCCAAACTGATCAAGAATAAAACATAAAAGGCTTGAAAAATGTAATTTTTAATTAATATAAAATGACAGTTTAGCTTTTTAGAATTAAATTATGAACACAATTTAGAACGTATTCCACAGTATTTTTTGAGAAGCATTGGTATTTCTTTCTCTAAATTAGCATATTTCTCAGTTCTTAAACATGTTTATATTTAACATCTTCTAAAGTCACAGATTATAAATGTGTTTCTAAATTTGCTATATAATAATCTTTTGTCTTTTCAGGTATTTTGAGATGAAAGGTGGATGGACAACAGAAACTAAGTGTAAATGGAAGTGTAAGTGGTCAATTTAAAGCTTTCGTTTAACCTGAGAACACTGCAATGTACAAACCTGTCTGGGTTGTATAGACAGCTTAGGAAAAACTGATTGTTTGGATTTGCAAGATGCTTTTCTCCCCAGTATCTGCTATTAGTAATGTCAATGGAATTTCTGAATTCACAACTGAACAGCCCCTTTATCACTGCTTCATCACACTCTAATCCTATAAATAAAGCTCCTACATGTTTGGACCAACATCACAATGAAGTGTAGGCCATATGAATGAGTGATTCTAAATTCTAAACGTTTTAGTCATATCAAGTCCAATAGGTGGTCTGAAATGCACAAGATTTCTTCAGGAAAGGAGCCACTTGGCAGCATAAATTGTACTACATAACTGGACTTTGGCCTTAGTAATCATATATTTCCAGACTAACATCAACTCTTGAACGACAGTTGGAATCAAACATACTGGCCTGTTTCTATACTTATACCTACATAAGGTCCATTAGTATGTGGTCATGTCAAGCCAAGCAGCCCACTCACAGCCATAGTGTACATGTACTTTAACAGTGCATTTGGCAAGAACAACAATGACTATGAGCAGAACATGTAAATGCACAGCATGAAGGGCAAGCAGCATCATCCATCATAGGCACCCCAACAGCCCTGTCTGTTAACCACTGTGCCAAGTTAACTGATGCAAGACCAGTTGCAAGTAAATCGTTCAGCTTGGACAAATATTTTTAAAATGTTAGTGGGCAAACACTTCCTTTGCCACATTTAAGGAAAATAATAAAATATATACAAAGTATTTATAGTCAAGTGTAATAACACTTCTATTTTCCTTTGGTTCCAGCTGCAATAAAGTGCTTTGGTTCAAAGGGAATTTAAACGGAATGTTATAATTAAGATTTTGTATTTATTTAATAGAGTATAGAATAAAATATTTAGTTAACATTGAGAATATATGTACGTTTGTTAAGTTTATATGTTTGTTTATATTTTGCTTGTTGTGAGCATCAAGCTGTATGTCTAAAAAGCAATATGTCTGATTAATAATAGCAGCATAACAGACTAACACACCAGCATCACATAAATGTCATTGCAGTACTGAGAATGATCCACTACCCAAATAATAATGTCTCTGTGGGGGTCCTGATCATTGAAGAAGAGGTGAAAGGACACTAACAAAGTATACAGAGAAACAGATGGACTACAGTCTGTAAGTGTAGAATAATAAAGTGCACCTATATGGTCAGGTGAGTTGATAAAATAGACAATGAGTGTAAATACAAGGTATGTGTACCTAATGAAGTGACCAGTGTGTGTATGCAATATCTGCTGAATCATAATCCCTGTATCACGATACATAACTTCTCATGAAGTTCTTGCCAATACACATATCTAACTGCCATGCTGCTGTTTATACAGCTGGAAGTTGTGCAGTTTGATAAACCTGGGCAGAACTGAGAAATCTCTAAGGCTGGTGCCACCTCAGCTGTAGGGACGGTTCCTAACTCACCCTGTCCTGTGTTGCATCTATGGCTTTTTGGCTTGGGGCCATCTGTTTTAAAGAATAATTGCTAGAACATTTTTATGTAACCAGAAAGGAAAGCATCGAAAAAGCCCAATCATTTGAATTTAAGGGTGTAGTCAAAGTAAAAAAAACTGGCATAGCAAAGGTACCAGAAGAATATGATGAGCAACGCCAATGAAAAACTTATCAATTGATGGTTCTTCAAAGCAAGAACACTGCAGAATGTCAGTGTTCTAAACCATGTGTTATCTAACCTAATATGGCTGCACATAAACTAATACATCATAAGCCATGTACATGCACAACATTTTATGAATGATGATAAAATCCTTGGCACACTCAACCGTCCACATTCCGGCTGCTCTAAAGAGACAGCTCCTCAGCACTATTTAAAATCTTTAACACAACACAAGAGATTTATTGGGCACCATATGTGCATTGGCTGTGTGGTAGGCCATGTAACATGCTGTAGGTCACTGTCTCCCCCCCCCCACTGCGCTGGCTCGTGTGTGCTGTAAAGTTCTCTCAGTAGCAGTGTTTGCTCAGGAGATTTTCAACGCTGTTACCTTGCCCAAATACCGGGGTGCTGAAAGATGGGCCCTGTTTGTTTTCGCTGTTACCAGGATCGCAGAGGGCAGCCAGTCGCCCCAGTTATCTTCACTGCTAAAAAAGAAACTGAGGTCAAAAGTTAGCCGCTGTCCCCTTGGATTTTTTGAGGTCCAAATGGTCTTCAGATTTGTTAGTACAACTGTTATGTTCTTTCTAAACATAAAAATCAACTAGAAGTATTTGTATGAGAAAGTGAAGTCTTTAAAACACAAGTAATCCAAAACTGCTGTTGGTCTGCTCACATGTGAATATGATTATCAGAGCTGTTACTTTAACGGCAGTGAAATACAGTGACAATGCCCAGAGAAAAATCAGCTGGTACATTGAGTCAAAAATACACTTTTTAATATAAAGCCAACAAAGACCATAAGATGATGAAACAATGCCACTTAAGAACCAAATCTGATGCTTTAAAGAACCTTTCAATTGATAATTCGAGAACATTGCATAATGTCAATTCTCAAAACCACCCATTCAACTCATTAACCCTCTATTTTTCTGCTCAGCCATTTGGTAGTGCACATATGAGTCACTATACTGTATTGAAGAAGACACTAAACAACACAATGTGATTGTGCCATCTCTACCAATTGGTAGAGGTATGCTAGGCTAAAAAAAGTCCCCTAGAGGTCACTATAAATGCAACATTTTCTTGTCTGAATGCAAACCAGCAATGCTTCATAGCCATACTACTTCATTCAATTGATTATTTATTGGTGAGTATATTAAAGGGTTAAGGCTCCATTTGAAATTTGTGATGGCAAAACTATAATGTGATGTTACCTGGAAATCAATTCATAGGTGAGCAAACACATATGCCCCACCGTGATGTGCTCATGCCTTGAATGGTTCAATGCCAGCCCCAAATATTTGATGAAAGTGAAAGTATAATTTGTGTGCTCTACATACGTTTGGCAGGGGGACCCCATTTGCCAATCACTTTCCACTGTTCTTACTGCTGATACCTCAGAAGAGCTCATGGCAGTAATACATTTACTTAATTTAATTTTTAATTCATTTTTAATTTTTAACACAATAAACACTTTTTTTTTAATTCAATGTCTTTTTTCAGTGTAACTACCTTTATAAAATAAGACATTCTTAGCCTAATCTAGCTCTAACTTTAACTCCAGAAAAGAAGAAATGTTTTTATCTTACAATAAGAATGATTAAACATAGCTTTTTGTAAAAGTCAGGACCATTTTATCAGCTACTTTTTGAGTTACAAGTTTTCTGTATGGATAGTTCTGTCCCCAAAATGTATAAAAACAAGTCAGCTCACACACAGAGGTGGAAGGGAGCTAGTGTTGAGCAGCTCACATCCGCAGCATGGCCATTAACATGTCAACTGGTGTCTGCAGTCTGTGAAGTCTCCATAGCCTGTCAGGTTGCTGTGAATATGATAGCATGGACTCCCATTGTTAATCTGCCAGAGATAGCTTTACATACCCAGCCAGCCAGCTCTCTAATGTAACCCAGCCTACCTGCTGAACCCTGTCTACATGAACTGAGGCTAAACAGCTGGCAGCAAAAGAAGTCCTGTATCACTGTCTTTATTGGCCACACTGTTCAGAAAGACCCTAATTATAGCTGGTATCAAGACCCAGGATTGACAGCACTTTGCGTGCTACTCTGCTGTATAATCTCCAATGAAACATTCTGTTGATGGACCTTCAAGGTCAAAGTTGCCACTGCAACAAACATGCTCCTGTGTGTTTCAGCCATGATAAACACTGGGGGCGCTTGTTTGCTTTTGTTGACTAACGAAGGATGGACTGGCTATTTGCCAGCAAGTTGACTTTGGTGACTCAAGCAACAAAATCTATCCGCTCCCCTTCTTGGAAGTGTCATGAAAAAGGGAAGAAAAAGTATGAAGATCTCAATGGAGGCTCTGTATGTGTGCAAAGCAGGGTGGTGGAAGCTATAAATACAGATGGAGAGATCTGAAACAAGCATCGCAAAACTTAAAATAAAGGAAAACAGCTCAATTTAGCTGTCCGGCATGTGTGTGCTCAGTGATTTCATTCTGTTTGCACAGCTGAATGAAGGCTATATATGACTCTGTAGTGAGTAAGGCAGCACAGGCAAGTGAAGATAATGTTCCTGTGTTAACAGACCATATTTTATATTTTTCATAGATTTTATTTTTCATGACTATCTCATATCTTCTACTCTAAAATGTCTGCAGTAACAGCACTCCTTATCACTTCAGAGTGAAGTTGATAGGGGGAGTGAGTTGAACCTAACTGTACTGAAGTTTTAATATTCAAGATAACTTTACTGGCCATGAGCAACAGGTGCATTTGAGTTCTAACTCATTTCAGCTACTAGGTTACACTACATAACAAAAATGGCCAGTAAACTTTAGAACTTTAACTAGTACACTTTCCAAACAAATGAAGGGCTGGCAGCCTATTAATACAACTGAGTAAAACTTTATTTATAAAAAAATGTGTGTATGTAAGATAAGGTCCAAATATAAAGTAGGAAACATTGAATTTTTAGATATTTAAAAAATCTTCTAGAAATAAAATTATCATAGCTTTGGAACTCTGTTTAGTCAAGATTTCCCTAGGTCATTGTCTAAATTGAAGAAAAAAAATATTCTAATTAATTTCATGTAAATATTTCAAGAATTCTTTCTTTTCAATCAAATTGTTATGATGATGTTGCAAAATTATTTTGCATTAAATTAGAACATATTTTCTATTTTCTATATTTTCTACCTAATATATTGGTTTAATTATATAAGTACTGTGTTTTCCACAGTTTCCCTAGTCCCAAATTTTGAACACCAGTATATGGAACAAGTTACCACAGGACATATAAAATTTGCCCATATGTATAAATCCCAGAGCAGTACTTAGATAGAAAGAATGAAAATGTAAACATAATTTTTTATTTTTTGTCTTGAACTATACATGTCGCTGGTAGTCAAGTCAGTACCAGTCTATTTCCAAACTCACTGTATTACCCTCATATCCTGAGATGTAGTTTGACTGGAATGCTGATTGTGACACTGTACTATGTACTCTTTGAGAGATATTTTTGCCATCAGAAAAATATGCTCTCCAAAACGGTAACTATATAGGAGAAAGGAAAAAAAAAACACTTTAAATGGAATTTAAAAAGATAAAATGTTCATTTTTGGTGCATTTGTATTTGCTCATTCAGAACATATTGATACTTTAAAAAGAAAAAAAAAACAATGCAAAGGGAAGCTGGACTTTGAAATGACAACTAAAAGTAAAAAAAAACTAAAGAAAAAAAACAAACAAAATGGAGATACATGGTTTTGTTCCAACAGCAACAGTATTTAAATGCGCTCATGACTGCAGCATCACAACCATGATGAATTCAAATTGGGCTGTTTGTGGTAAATAAATTCTTTTACGAAGGAAATATTCCATTATATGAGTATTTGTAAAACAGCTATTGGGATTTTTTCTGATGGAACATGGTTCCAGGGTCAAAAATGAACATTCTTCACTTGCAGCTGTCATGAAAGGCACAGTGCGGAGTACAGGGACTAGAAGTATGCCTTCACCACTGTGCATTCTCCAGATGTGGAGAAATCTCAGGGAAAACATACAGCATTGTATCAGTTGCCATTCACAGCTACTTTGGCTGGCCTTACAAATAGCTGACATTAGGGACAGGAGGTAAATAAAACCAGTTGTTGGGGAGAAGTGTTAGCCTGCTTGGAGAGGACAGCATAACTAATGAAGTCTCCAACAGGTGTTTAGCGACTCATACACTGCCCTGCATCTGTGCCCAGTTCCACTCACCCATGGCTTTCTTGGCTCAAAAAATGGGTACTTAGCCTTTTATAGGGGCCTTGCTTGCCTTGGAAAAACACCATGCCACTTGCCTTAGCATTTAAACCACAGGCTGCGGCCCATAGACAAAGAAGCTTTTGGCTGCATCCAGTGGGCACCAGCTGCCTTACGTGTGATCTCCGTCCCAGTACCACTTTAAATTAGCCTTTAAAATAGCAATGAAGCCTGAGCAAAGAGAGATTACCTCAAGCATTACTCTGTAAAAGATGTTTCACTTATGCATAGCTTAAATCTGAGCAAATAATCTTTTTTCAGACTTTCTCCACAACTCACTTAAGACATTAGTGTATCCAACATCAGTTCTCACTTGTCTTCTGTCACGTTTTAATGCATCAGTTGTTTTCTCTTTGGTCCTGATTGGATGAAGCACAGCTGCAAGAGGAGCTTCCTTCATCAGACTAGCATAAAAATCCCAGTGGCTTGAAACCTAAGCAGACAGAGGCTCCATAAACTGTGCCAAGCAGTTGGAAGTCATCTTTCATCAAAAAGAAATTGACATGAACATTAGGAAACTCCATGTTTGTCTCCCAGAAGGTGATAGTAATGCATCAACAGACATGTGCTACCATGAGAGAAAATTACTCAAGTACTCTGTCATTCTGTCCATACCAGAGAATGAATAAACCATTTACTACCGTTACCATCCAAATATAGTCACTACTGAGACCTGCACTCTGCTGGAAAAAAAACAACTTATTTTTATTTGGTCACAATAAAAATCACAAAAACCAACTGTCACGCTCCCCTCTTTTATAGCCTGTCCCTTTTCTCACACGTCTCCATAACTACATTTCCCATCATTCCACGGCGTCCTGTCCTTCCCTTTCTCTCTTTTGTAGTTCAATCACTTGTTCCCAAACTACACTACCCAGAATTCCCTGAGGGCCCCTCTAATCACGCATCCCCATCTGTTTTCAGTTTCATGTCCTGTATAGCTGCCTCTCTAAGACTCTCTCATTGCGAAGTATTGTATGTGCCTCAGTACACATCAAGTGTTACTCTCCATTTTACCTTTTTGTGTTTAGAACTAGCTTCCATCTATGACAGCGTTATTGCCTCAGCCTGTCTTTTCATATTCCGACTTATGGAAATGTGTCTATGTTCTTAAAAACATTGATGTTAAAGACAATAGTGTTTTTATTTCTAGTCAGAGTATCAATTTGTTATCAAGTAACATAATACTACACTTGTCATCAATATCAAAGTCAAATTATCGGTATCATGAAGATGCTAATTGACATTAAAGCTATAAGTACTGTTTAAATACGAACTGCTTTTTTTAAATAATAAAAAAAAAAAGGGCGGCTAATCAGAGCAGATATTGTTTACATTCTTCAGTCATAAAGGCACAGTTCACAGTTTTAAGTACAGAAAATCATGTTGTCATGCTTTGTCATGTGTTCTGTCATTTGTCTGTCTGTAAGTTTCCACCTTGTCCTGCCCTCGTTACACCTGATCCTCAGTGTTCTCACCTGTGTGTTATTATCTGTCCCCCTATATATACCCTTCTGTTTGTGAGTCCTGCTTCTCGTCAGCTTGTTTTACTTTAGTTCATGTTCATGCTTGTGTTAAGTCTACTTGGATCATCACTTTATTAAAACATTGTTCTTATCTGCGAGTGTGTCTGCATCCCTGTCCTCGAAACCTCACAATGTAAAGTCAACCATGTACTTCAGGGGAAAAAATGAAAAGCAAGAAAAACATAGGATAAGGTCCATTAAAGGAAATGTGATATCATAATGCTCACTGAATTTACTCTTGATTTCCATCAGAGACAGAACTTTGTAAGTCTTTGTAATGGAAGAGTGGACATCAGATAATGCATGCATGCCAAATATATTCTGAAGTTAAGAATATAATGGCCACCTTACATGAAGTGTAACACTATTCTGATATAAACGCATTTCATTATAGTGATAAGAGCGCTCATGCAACTTGAACTGCACAACATTTACCCAGCAGGAGGTCCATTAAACATTACAATCCATTTCAAAGAATTAATCAACAGCAGGCCCTCAGGATATTGCTATCCATGTAATATCATGAGAGGAACAGGAGAGGCGTAGGAGAACAGTCACTTAACATCAATGACCGCCAGGAGTCTATGCATTTATATGTCACTGACAGACACGCAAGGCTATCCGGTTACTTTTTTTTTCAAGAATGTACGAAACATAGTACACCATCCAAGATACCACAATCCTCCTTGACTGACGCATCAGAAGGCTTCTAGTGCCCATCAGGCCATAAATGAGTTATATTACTTTAGGATGAAAGAAAGAAAATGAAAGGAAGAAAAGAGCGAAAGATACACTTTCCATAAGGTCTTGCTGAAATACCTAAAGGCTACTGAAAGGCTAAAGCAGCTTGTGTTTCAATCTGATAAGTGTGTGATTACCTCCCACTGCTCATCGCTTCTCAAATCAGAATTCACAGTGTGTGTGTGTGTGTGTGTGTGTGTGTGTGTGTGTGTGTGTGTGTGTATGCGCGTGCTTCAGAGAGCATTATGTGTGGCATTACACTCCATGAAGCAACACCATTCAACATGTTTACAGTAATAACTTGCATTAACACATACAAGAAGACTGCAAAAGGTTCATACAGAGAAAAGCAAGTTTCCATTTAAACAAATACTATTTAAAACTATGTGTAATCCTTTTTATTCATTATTTCACACATTTCATTAATTTAACCCCATTAAGCAAGACATCATTCTTTTCTAATGAAAATTGCATTTGCTAAGTATTGCATATTGTGTAAGTACTTAACAACAATATGCTAAGAAAAGTAACAATAGAAAATAGTCATATTGCCCCCATTAAAATGTTTATTACTCTAATTTTAGTCATGTCTTAGCTTTAAAGTAGGCTGTAAAAATTTACAAATATTTCATTTTCCAGAGATAAAATAATTTATGCTAATTGTTTTTACAGGTACAGTATTTATTTGTATTTATTTCACATTATGATGATTATGATGAAATATTATTGATTATCTTGTTACAATGGTATCTGCGTCAGCTTTTGAAGTAAATATGTTGGAAGCAGAAAAAATGGCCAGCCTAGAGATCTGAGTGATTTTGACCAAATTGTGATGGATAGACAACTGCGTGAGTTAATATCCAAGACAGCAGGTCTTGTTGGGGTGTTTCTGGTATGTAGTATTTAGTATCTACAAAAAGTGGACTACACCTACCTGAGAAAGAGACAGCACCAGGATGCACAATGGCAAGAAGGCAAGTCTGCAGAGGCATTGTAATGCTCTGTGTAATGTTCTGCTGGGAACCCTTGGGTCCTGGCATTCATGCAGATGTTACTTGATGCCATTTTCAGCAGGATAATGTGTCTTACCACACTGCAAAAAATGCTCAGGAATGGTTTGAAAAAGCCAATCAGAAAGAGGTCAAGTTGTTGACATGGTCTCCAGATCTCAATCCAATGAAGCCTATATATATACTGTTGTCACAGTAAGACACCTTGTGCAGTTTGAATGCTATGGCTGATTGGAGTATATGCAAGTCAGAGTCTAACTAATGCACTGTTTGCCCTGTTTGAGTGTGCTTGTTGTAAAATGCAACCAACTATGAAAAACTTGTTTGATGGGTTCAAGACTGTACTCATTAGATTAGATTAAATTTTTTTGCTAATGTGATTGCACACAATGGAATTTACCCTCCACATTTAACCCATCTGTGCAGTGAAACACACACTAATGAACACACTAGGCTGTGAGAACATGTTTCCGAAGTGGTGGGTAGCCCTATGCATGGCATCCAGGGAGCAGCTGGGGGTTAGGTGCCTTGCTCAAGGGCACTTCAATCCACTAGATAAAATCATAAAAAATAAAAACGTATAATCATTGAACAGTCTCAAAATGAGACATAGGCTACTTTGACTAAAAATCAGTCCAGTTAAGATATTTTTGCAAAGATCATTGAATATAATTTTAACTCAGATTCAACAAACCACATTTTAATGACCGAGGCTTCAAAACAGTCACAGCTCTACGCTTCAGTGTCATCCACTTTACAGGCAGCTCATCCACAGTCTCTGCTTTTCAAGGCACGAAAAAGGGTAAACTATCTCATAGCTGCCTAGCCTGTAAAAGTAATGCCTCTAACAGGTGTACAGGTAGTGAGCGCTCTGTTAATCTTTAAGAGGGAGACAGGCAGGAAAGAGGGAATTATGGGTCAGTGCAAGGGGAAGAGCCATGCACCAGGCAGGTGCTGGACAGCACAGTGGGGACAGTGAGCCAAAGGCCAGAGGAAGACTCTGTATGCTCTTGTTCAGAGGAAGAAGATCCTTTAGCCCCTCTTTCCTTCTCTTTCTGGATCAATAACTTACTCTAATGTTTCAGACCACCTCTGACACATGTGATCCATGGCCTGGTGGGCCTGTATTCACTGTTTCTTCTGCATAGTTTATATTACAATTAGGTTTCAATTACAGCATTGGACAAAGAAGGGTCCATTGTGTCTAATTCATAAGCCACACAAAGTCTGCGTCCCTAAGCTAGGTTTAAGCTGATGTCTCAGAATTAAAACATTAAAAATGTATTAATGAAACTGATCCTCTCTAAACCCTAAAGCACTGCATGAGGGTCATTTATGCAGGGATGAGGCAAAAAAATGTGGACCAATTGGGATGAGTCAATAGAAAGTAAATAAAGTAATTCCATGTGATTTGATGTAAAATGTTTCAATCTACACTCTTAAAAGAGATGGTTCTTCAAGGGCTCTTTAGTGAAGAAAATTGTTCTATATAGAGCCATGAACACTCAAAAAATCCAAAGGGTTCTTTGCATGGAGAAAGGGTTCTTCAGATTGATGAGGAATGTGTTGCAGATATATATTGCAGACAATATGGTTCTGCTATCATTATGATGTCAAGCTTATAGAACTACCTCATTAAAGGGTGTAGAATCTAGTCCGATTATACACCAGGGAACCAGGTGTCTAAAGTGTTTAATGCTTTAAAGCCAAAAGTGACCTCTCAATCATTTATTGCACAAAATGTTTTGTTTGTTCTATATAATAGTTTTGAGGAATGTTTTTGAGAGGCACAGGCATGTTGTTCCACACAACGTAACATCAAAAAATGTTTAATAGTAAATAAAAATTTATTTTTGTCTGTATTGCGACACATGGTTCCTATCAAGTTTCTCTGCACCTTCACATCAATCCAACCTAAATGTCTTGATTTACATCTCAATGATTGAATTGTGTAGAATGGAGATTTTGTAGGAGATTTTCCTTATATTAAGTCTACATGTTCTGTTTTATGGTAGAATAATGTTGAAAATGCTAATCTCAATATTTAATATTTACTTTAATATGACTCCGTATGGCCCTGTGTTGAACATAGTTGGGATTGTATAATGCCCTGCCCTGTGCCCAGTGAGGGAGTAGGTCACTAACTGTGACCCTGATAAGGATTAAGCAGGTGGGATAAAGGATGGATGGATAACTCCATATATAAAAGTCATGAAGCAACAAGTGAAAACTGATCTCTTGTACAGTCTCAGAATAAAAGGTAGTGGACCATCAATGGTGCCGCACATTTTCTGTCACTAGCGTGAAATTTGGAAGGAGTTCTTTTGTTGAGGAACATAACTGTTCCTTATTATTTTGTAATTAATTTAAGTTGTAAGGTTGGAGTATTGACACTACTGTCCTGACTCCCGACATTTGCTGTATTTAAAAAAGTTTTGAAGAGATACTGCTATATTCCCGTCTCTGCCTCGTCTATGTCATTGTCCACATGTTCTGTGTGTTTACACTTGCCATGTGCTTGTGTTTATGTTTTCCATGTGTCTTGTTTGCGCCATGTCTCCACCCCCAGCCACGTCATATCCGGTCTCATTGTTAGCACCTGTGTCTTGTCCACTTACAGCCCTGTTCCTTCATCATGTGTTAATCAATGTTAGCTCCCTTGTGTTTCTGAGTCCCTTGTCAGTCATTTAATGTGTGTGAATGCAGGTCAATCTTGTATGTCTACCGTGTTCATCACCACAGTTGTCTCCTTTGTTTTGTTTCACAGTTTTGTTAATAAAAACGTGTCTTAGAACTCCCAATGCTTTCATTTAAATCTCTTCTTTGTCCTGGAAAACCTTACTGGACATTAGGGACCATGTTGTACCTTTAAAGGTACATTTATATTGTTTGTATCTTTTTGAACAAAAACATACAATACTGTAACTTTTTCAGACAGTGTAGTTAGATATGGTTTGTGCTTTACTTCATTATTAAAGATGTTATTGAGAAATGCAATGTTATTTTTACTTTCTATATATCAATACATTTTAACAAAATAGATGTTTTATTTATAGATTTTGTGCATTCATCTGCATTCACTACTTTATTATAGTTTTTCAAAACAGAATCAGTAATATTATGTGTGCACTAGTTACTAAAAGAGTGGACTCAACAGCTGTTAAAGGTCAGCAGTGGAGGGGGGGGCTCTGTAAGAGTCAAGGTCATTCTTTTAATCAGCTATGCAGACCGGAGGGACATGAAAACAGATTCTTTATAGTGGCTCTTAACTTACCTTTAATGCATGTAACTGTGCTTCCTGGCTTTTACAGTGGACTTTAAAAACTGCATTCAGACAATCGGAGATGACACACAATGTCTGGACAAAACTATTTATAGTATGAGGGGAAAGGACTACTCAGAAGTACATGTTCAGCTGATAAGGTTAAAAATAGGGTAAAAACCAGAATATAAAAATAGCACATTTATGACCTTAAAGGCAGGGGACCGAGGGAGGTCAGTTGAAATAGTCTTAGTGATCTTATTTATTTTCTTTTAGTGTGGTTAAATGAGCAGCTACAACACTAGAGCACATCAGAAATACAGTACATACAAAATTATATATTCAAGCCCTGTTTGAAGCGATTCACCATAATTGAGGGAATTTTCAGAATGTGCATTGCCAAATTTCCACTGCTCTCCTGGAGACCAGGAAACCATTATGCCCTCTCTGGCTCCAGCCCAAATATGAACAGTCCACACACTCACTCAGCATCAGCACGGAGAGAAGCAGATTAGCCTATTCTTCTTCATTCAAAGGAAAGACTTGAACAGAAGTGTGCACCTTATGGAAGGCGACCCTGCACAGGAAACCTGCAAGGGTAAAGAAATTACAAAGAAAGGCAAAAAAATGTGCAGGGAAAGATGAAGTAGGCCAAGGGCAGGAAAAAGGAATGTCATTAAGGAAGTGTGAGTGTGATCAAGCCTGCTGACAGTCAGCAAACATGGTGAGCTGATATGCAACATTATAGATTATATTAATATATGAACCAGCTGCCTTATTATATTTTGTTGAATGCAGCAACAAAGGGGGATAAAATTTCAGCATCACATGTGCATACACAAGTACAGTACTGAACGCACTGAGCTTGCGAGTGAGTTTATCTACATAAAATCTATCTTTTCTTTCTAATTTTTTTGTATTTTATACTAACAACATTATGCTATTTAAGATACTGATGTGTTGAATGTTCATGCAACACAGAGCTGCTTCAAAGTATTTTGTTTTTGTCGGAACAAAATTACATTAAAGGAACAGTTTTGCAAGTGAAAGTGAAAGTGCACAATCATTGACCAATATGTTGGCACAGAGAAGAATTTCACCTCAGCATTTAACACATTTGTGCAAAGAAACACTCACATACACACACTAGTGAACACACTAGGGGGCAGTGAGCTCATGTGCCCAAAGCGGTGGGCAGCCCCTGTCCACTGCACTCACGGAGCTGTTGAGGGTTAGGTGTCTTGCTCAATGGCATTTAAGTCATGTTTTGCCATGTCCCTAATCAACTAATCACACATAAAAAAATCACATTTTCCCAGATGTACTCGATCAGCCTAGACATGTTTAGAGTCCAAATTCCTTTAAACCAATATGTGATTTATGTCACACAAAAAAACTTCTATTTACAATTAGATTTTTTTTTGTTATATTAAAGGGCATGAAGTGTAAGAAAATATTGATACACTTGAGTATCACAATATTACATTTTGTGATACAGTATCAATTCTCAAAAACACTATCAACTTGTAAAAGTAGTGCCATGATGTTAGATGTTATAAGGACTGTGGTAAATGCAAATGCAAATTTCATTGTCTTGATTACATTAAAACAAACCTTAGATGCATATGGTGGTGTATATTAATACTATGACCATTTTACACAAATTTAAATTTATTCGTTTTGTTTGAGCTAATGGAAAATATTTAATTGTAACCTTTAATTGTACATATTACATATTGTCTTGCTAGGTTCTTGCCAATGCACAGCCTTAAAAGAGCATATATGATGAAAAAACCTGAATTTGATGCATCTAAAACTGTCAAAATTTAAATTAATTCCTCAGTCGTTTTATGGACAAATGTACTACTAAGACATCGATTCAGACTGAAGTTATAAAGAGTGTTTCAGACTGATTCAGCCTTTTTGAGTGAAGCACAACACAAAACTGCTATTTACATATCAATCTGAAAGTCACAGTAAAATAAGCAGCCTACTGAACACTAATGGATAAAGAGGCTTCAAATGGTTATGTAAAAAAGAAAGGACTTGATAAAACTCTTGACATATTAAACCACACAAGTGTCATATGTGAAGCTAAAGGGAATTATACAGAGCTGGAAAAATTAATATGAGCCCTTTAAGTGAATAACCTATACTTTAATATAAATGTGTCCAACAGAGAGCTGTTTCAGAAGCTTGTTAGAAGTGAAAAAATCCATATATTTGTCAGTGAGGGCTGGAAGAGATGAATGCAGTGTGGGTCATGACAATTTCCCTTTATTTACAAAATAAATACTGTGGCTGTGACTTGTCTATGAATAAATAATGACAAAACTTGACCATAACCATAACAACAGACACGATTGGGTGACAATACACAATGACGGATGAGGACAGTGAAACACGAGGGAACCTATATACCTACCATAAACAGAGCAAGGATGAGGGGCCAGGGCTGTGCGATAAGACAAGACAGGTGTAGCCAAAGACGACAGGGCATGACTTGATGAGGGCGGGGGTCAACAGAATGTAAACAAAGAGCACATGGACACATGACTGAGACAAGGACGAGGCTGCAGCAGGAGGCCTCACAATAAAGTCAATATATTATGCTTTATTGATCTGCTATGCTATGTTATGCTGTTCTATATGAATCTGCTAATTGATTAATACATTTCACAGAATGTAGAACCAGCTGGCCAACATAAAAAAATATGAGTTTTATTCACTTTGTAAACAAAGAAAGCATACACACTGTACGTACACTGCAAATTACAGTGGAGAATACAAGTGAATTTGGCTGCTTGCAAAGAGCACACAATATGGCAAGGATCTTTGTAATTACACTGTTAAACTGCTTACATGAAATTGCGCCTAAGTTACTTGACTTGGGGTATCACAAATTATTCGAGGTGCTCAGATATACAATTATGGGACATTTGCTGTTGTGTGGGTCTCCATGATTTGTTATACTGCTCATTTGCACTCTACAGTGAGTATCAAACTGACTGGGCGATTCAGTTACACAAGGTATGCACAATCTAGTGCCTAATATTAAGATAATGATTAACATATGATGTTCTGTGGATGCCCAATGCATAAACACAAAGCCTTCTGTCTTTCTCTGCTTCACACACATACACACAGTGTGCACAAGGGGGGCTGTTCATCCATGAGCTGCCACAGGTGGCAATGCAAACCCACAGTTTCAAAGTTAAAAAGGCCTTGGCTGGTAGTGAGGCAGAAATTTGGCAGCAGTTCATATACATCAGTCTCGCTCTCTGCTTGAGGTATTTTCTGC
>BRDA01034502.1:0-7500 GCA_036984385.1 Crenuchus spilurus | reverse complement strand
TCACACTTGCTGGGCTGCCTAGTGGTGCTTGGCATAAGCTTGCTCGCTTGTAACTCAGATCTCAGCTCACATCATAAAGCAGCAAATCTACTGAGCAAGAACTCGTATCTTGGGAAATTCAAAAGTTGATTCACTCATAAGTTAAGGCTCTACTGTAATTAAAACTTAATACAGTTACACATCAAAAAGGTAGAATATTGTGAAAAAGTTTGTGTTCCTAATTTAATTGTCATAATTACATAAAATGTAAATTGTCGTATAGTTTAAATTCATTACATGTAAAGTGACACATATCAAGCCTTTTTTTTGTTTTAGTGTTTATTGATGTTACTTATAGCTCATGAGTTGTCTGACCAATCAAGCACATAATGTTCAGCATACTGTTCTACTGCTGCTAGACACCAGCAGATGACATGACACCTCAAAGCATCACAGACTGCAGAAACTGCACACTGGACTTCAGACACTTGGATTGTGTGTCTCTCCACTCTTCCTCCAGACTCTAGCAGCTGATTTACTAATGAAACACTAAAGTGACTTTCATCTGAAAAGAGGACTTTGTACTGACTAACAGTCCAGTTTCAGGTCCAAATACACAGCATGTATGCTGTCATGACTTATAAGTGTTGAATGTTCATTTTGACCTTCTGTGCCTTTGGTCTACTGTAGGCAATGCACTTGACTCCTCATTTGTGTCTGTTAAATTATTAAAAGCAATGTAAACCTTTAACTTTACTCACAAGCTGGAGCTGGACATATGCTATTGGAGGAAGAACTATGAATGAACAGTGAGGCCTCGAGGTAGTTTGCTTTAACTGTGAGGGTCAGGAGCATGGCCCAATTCTGCCATTTTAAAACCTGATCTTGTTTGTCCAGGTGTTACGTTGAGTTGCCTATTACCATAAACAGACAATGTAATGTCAATATTGTTTTAAGATTTAAGCAGGATCTGACCTCCAGAAGAGGTTGATGCACAGTACTTTGTATCCAGCTGAGCCAGTAGTCGTTCTGACCTTCATGGGATTATCAGTAAAGCTCAATTGGCTTCTTGCTCACCATATACAGCTGTGCTTGAAACTTTGAGTACCTTTATCATTTTCTACATTTCTGCATATAGCAGGCACACAAGTCCTAAAAGTTCATACAAAGAACCTAAAATATTAGACGTGGTCATTTATTTATCAAGGAAAATAATCCAATATTACAGTATTACTTCTCAGGTGCTGTCAATCAATGAGATGACAATCAGGTGTGAGTGGTCTTATTCAAAGAACAGTGATCTATAAAAGTCTGCTCTTCACAACACATGTTTATAGAAGTGTATCATGGCATGAACAAAGGAGATTTCTGAGGAGCTCAGAAAAAGTGGAAAAGTAAAAAAAAACATCTCTAAAGAGTTTGTACTCCACCAATCCACAGTGAACTGTGGCATCTACACCTAAACAGAGCCCCACATGCCCTGTGCAGCCTGTGCCCTATTTTCTAAATGACTCCTTTTCAGACCTTTAATGCACTATTTGTGTGTGGAAGCCATAATTTTGCCTATATAATGAACTAAGTAGACAGTAGAGAGTCATTTGAAATTCAGTCAATGTGTTTTTACCTTGAGATTTTGTTTTAAATGGAACGTGAGAAACGTGCTTAGTCAGTGGAAACATATTTTATTTACATTCTTTCTTACACAATATGTAAAGCTGTGGACAAGCCTAGTAAGAAGAGGCCTGTGTGTGTGTGTGTGTGTGTGTGTGTGTAAGCAAGAGAAGGAAGAAATGCCTGGTTAAAGATTTTTAATCCAGGAAGCACATGGAGGAGGTGCTGTTTGTAGCCTCCCCTGAGACCTGGCAGATCTGTCACTGAGAGCAGTGCTCATTACATTAGAAATACACAACTTCATCAACAAAGGCCACTTTTTCTGAACCGATCCACTGTTTTGGCTTTTGGATATTAAATAGATCCCAAATCTGCCAATGAATTCACTCTGTTTCAGGCGTTTGTCCAATCCCAAATCCCAAAATCTGATCAGATAGCTGGTGAAAATCCCCAGATTAAGTGCACACCAATGAGGGAAGCCTAGGCTCTCTTTCTGCTGCCAAAATGCAGAATCATCATGTATCAGGAGGGTGGGAAGGTGATGCATGCCATCAAACATGGGCCTTACAGTATTTATCAAAACTCTGCCAGTACACAAGAGCTGTAAGTGTATGCAGTAACACTACCAGTATACACAACTGGCCATTAAGACTCATTTTAAACCATTTTTATCTATTTTTTTTACATTATTTAGATTTTTTTCACTCTTATAAAACTCTATTTTATTTTATTCATGTGTTTAAACCAGCTTTGGTGTAAACAGCTCTGGGGTACATTGATGAACATGAAGCTCAACCTAAATGATTAATATTTTATAAGAAAGGTGGGAAGGAATTGAAAGTACATATACTAGTAATATAATATTCAGACTTATGGAACATTTTTGACAGCGCAGGTCAAATTACACATTTTTCTGTACACAGGTTTGGTTTGGCATCAATAGGTCTCATCACCATCTTCCTAAGACTGTTCTTCTTAAATGTGTTCCTGAGGAAGTGACTGAGGTCAGATTCATATGTCTTTAAACTGCAGGACTGTCTGCAGCTCTGCTCTTATAATGATGGATCACATGGTCCTCATAACCTGAACAAATCACAAATAAGTAAACATGGTTGAGGGTCAGAGTGCTCTTAATTTTGTTTAAAAAGAACTTTCTGTTTAAGAGTCATTGGTGAAAAGGGTCCATTCTGTTTTAGTAATATATAAGAAGTATGTTTGCAGATAAATGTATAAAATAAGTAATATATTAACCCTGTACAACTGTAGAGCTTTAGATGTGTCTGCAATGTTGAAGAGAGATGGATATTATTTAAATATAACTACAAATAATAACTTATATATAACCCTTTAAAAGTCTGGACACCTTCTGGACACTCAGTGTGTTTCATGATGTAAAAATGTTCTGTATTGTAGATTAATACTAAAGTCTAAACTATGAGTAAACACATCTGTAATTATTTAGTAAACAAACAAGTAAACAAACCAGAATATGTTTATATGTTACATTCTTCACAGTAGGCACCTCTTGTTTAGATGCAGCTTTCTTGGCATTTTCTCAGTCAGCTTTATGAGGTAGTCACCTGGAATGGCTTTCAGTTAACAGCGACTTGTCAAGAGCTCATGACTTGCATTTCTTGACTACTTTCTTGATGTGGTCCTGCTGGCTTCATCAATCCAGGACCTCCAGCTCTCACTGGACCAGTTTGCAGCTGAGTGTGAAGCAGCTAGGATGAAAATCAGTACCTCAAAATCTGAGACCATGGTACTCAGCCAAGAATAGGTGGAGTGCTCACTTTAGGTTGGGAGGATGTCTTTGCCTCAAAACGAGGAGTTTGTTCTCTATTTCTTAAGGGTAAGAGGGAGCAGAAGATTGACAGGTGGATCAGTTCAGCATCCGCAGTGATGCGAGCACTGTGCTGGCCTGTCTTGGTAAAGAGAGAGCTGAGCCAGAAGGCAAAGTTCTCTGTTTACTGGTCAGTTTACATTCCAAACCTCACCTGGTCATGAGCTTTGGGTAGTAACCGATAGAATGAGATCGTAAATACAGGTGACTGAAATGAACTTTCTTCATAAGATGTCTGGGCTCTCCCTTAGAGATAGGGTGAAGAGTTCGGACAACCGGGAAAGACTCAGAATAGAGCCACTGCTCCTCCATGTCGAGAGGAGCCAGTTGAGGTGGTTTGGGCACCTGGTATGGATACCTCTTGCTCGCCTCCTGGGTGAGGAGTTCCGGGCATGTCCAGTTGGGAGGAGACCCCGGGGAAGACCTAAAACACGCTGGAGAGATTACATCTCTCAGCTGGCCTGGGAACACCTTGGAATCCTCCCATATGAGCAGGAGGAGGTGGCGACGCCTGGTCTTCTTTGCTTGGGTTGTTACCCCTGCAACCTGGACACAGATATGCACAGACATGGAGGATGATGAATGGATGGATGGATGGGCATGTAAAGCCTTTCTTGTTTTATTGATCAACTGAGCAATGTTGATCTGTTTGACTTATAGCTCATGAAAATCAGAAATCCAGAATCATAAATGATTAGAATATTTCAGTTGGAGTTATATAAAAAGACATAAAATATATGAAAGATGAACACAAATGAACTTTTTCAGAATATTCTAATGTCTGCAGATGTGTGGAATAACAAGTGTGAGTGAATGAGCTGAAGGTTCCTGAGGAGATAAAGCTGTTATTCAAATCCTGAGCTGGGCTGGAGAATGAGCAGCAGATTGCCCATCATAAGCTTATCAGCTCCTTGTGAGATAAACTTGTTTCAAAGATCAAGCACTAAAGACTGTTGCAGGAATGTTGCTTTGAGTTATTGTGTCATGTTTGCCTTCTTCATTAAGCTACATGATGTCTCATCTGTTTTAGTAATTCAATTTTTGTGACTGTTGGTCATGTTGCATAATTTGCTGATGCTTTGCTGACCCAGAAAGGGTTTCTGAGTAGTAAAGGCTCTATAATCTCCTCCTGGGGGAATGTCTTGTCTTGGATCTGAGAAAATGAATTGGATTGGCTGATTGCCCTTCTGTGATCCAGAACAAACGAGCATGGACAAATGCACTAATGGTAGGTCAGCAGGTTCAGACAGACACTGCCAGTCTAAAGTTTATGTACAATCGCATTTTTCTCAGGTCAATAATTTGTCATTTGCAATAATTTGACTGAAGAAGAAAAAAAGACAAACATTCTACTTTGGGAATGCTGCCAAAAATTCACATACACAATATGGACAAATGTATTGCTACACCTGCTCAACTATTGTTTGAAATCAAGGACATTATATAGTTTATACTGCTTTTGTTGAAGTAACTGTCTCTACTGTGCAGGGTTTCTACTAGATTTTGCAGCATTGCTGTGGAGATTTGTTTGCATTCAGCCACAAGAGTGTTTGATGATGTTTGATGATCATCACCTGTCGGTATCGCTGAGGGTAGGAGGATTCGGATGCAGCAGGGTTCAAAAACAGACAACACAGTAAATCTGACAGTGTTAATTCAACACTATTAGAGTTAAATTAACACTGAGTGTGTTACATTTTGACATCCTCTGTGTTAATAGGGTTGATTTAACAATGGCATATTTACTGTGAAGTCTTCATTAACAAAAACTAACAAACACTGCAACTGTGACACAAAATCAAACACTGGACTATAGCTATGACTAGGCAATGAAACAAAACAAGACTGTGATGATTTACAAAACGCTATGACCTGAAGATAAACAATGACAAGACTGTGAAATACAAGGAGACCTTCAAAGCACACTTAATCAAGATATGTGATGAGACAGCAGGGCTGTGCAATGACATGACATAACAAGGGGTGGAGACATGACATGGCACTTGGAAGACAAAGAGATCACATGGAAACAGGACAGCACATGGGAAACATAAACAAAGAGCACATGACAGGAACGAGGACAAGGTGACTGATAAGTCAACACTAAAATTTAAAAATCAATCCTAATTCTCACCTGCAACCAGTGAAGAGAGGCCAGCACTGGGGTCATATGATCTCTACGTTTAGTCTTAGAAGACGAGCAGTGGCATTTTAAACAATTTTTTCAGTGTTCAAAAATGTGTGGAAGTTTCTAGACTTACTAATGTTTCTAAGTTAAAAGAAGCAAGATTCGATGAAGTTTGTTAATATGAGCAGCAACACTGATCTGGGGATCACACCCAGATTTCTAACAGATGGCCTTGCCTTCAACCCAGCATCAACAAGATCTAACGGCACCCTATTGGACACGTCCTCTGAACCCATGAAAAGTACTTCTGATTTATTTCTGTTTAGCCCGAGAAAGTTTTGAGACATCCAGACTTCAGTAGCTGTGGCAAAGTTAGTAAGCTTGGTCAAACAAAGATGTGTATCCCAGATGTAGTTGAAAAGTCAAAGCGGTAGTTAAGTATGGTGAAAACCCTACTGGGATTGGATTATTGTATCAGGAGGATGACTGTGATTAAACATTTTAAATGACTCCTCAGTGATGAAACTCCTGCCTTTGGACGTCAGGAGAATAACCACAGGAATAAAAAGTAAATATTTTTATTTACTAACACGTGACACACTTATTTTTGTATTCTCCATATTATCCTTGACCAACACGCAAACCACGCAATTGCTTGGGGCCCCGGAGATCTGGCCCCTTTACATGTTCCACACTATAGAGATACCTACACCACGGGTGTAGTTTTGGAGTGAGGGTGAGGGACAGCGGCTTTTTCAAAAGACAGTTTTACGGTATATTAAAAAAAGACGGGTCGAGCAATATGACCCAGCAAAAAATGGCCACTTAGTCAGAAGCCTATTTCTCTTTAGACCGCCAACAAGCTCATCGATTGGCTCTGCCATTTCTTGCTAATGTGTGATTGGCCGTCCAGCAGTCATTCCATCAAATGTCTGGACTTGCAAACCAGCTTTTTACAATTTGGCCAACAGTCCATGTTCACCTGACACTGTAAGTTGTTAACGTACATTTGTTCTGCCTGTTTCACATCAGATAGACATATTTTAATATCAGAGGGTTCATATTAAAATCCATTAACATTAACATTAGAATCTGTGTCTGTTTGTGTGTGGCTACCAGTCTGTGATAAGTCATCCATTTACATGCCTCTAAGTTTAACTATTGTCAAAATAATTCAGAATTTCTGCATATTTTCCTCAAAAATGAGGTATAATTTTATGTAAATGAGGTCTATTGACTACACAGTCCAAACGTAAAATTGGTGCTAATGAATTGGAGTGAAGTTGATTATCAAGGTGTAACACAGAATTGGGTGATAATTTTATATTACTTGCTTTTGACTGTTTGATAATATTTGCATTAATATTTCATTAATGATTTGTTATTTTATTTTATTATTAATAACAATAATAATGATTATAGTTATTATTAGTACTAGTTATTAATAGTAACTAGTAATTCCTAATGAAATGTTATGAATAATAATGTTTAAGTAATGTTTAAAATGTATGTATAATAATGAATATTTATTAATAATTAATAATTATAATTTAATTTATATTTAAGCCTGTACCACACCATAACTATAAAAAAGAATCTGTTTGATCAGGGCCCCCAGACATGACATTCCAAATCTGCCCCTGGCTGTGATTATAATAACCTCTTTAATAAGCCTGACTTTACTCATCCATTTTAGTTTAGATTTAGATTACTGGGTGACTCTTATTCTTCATTTTGCTTGATTTGTGATTGGTGAACGATCTCCATCTGAGATAAGGAGGAAATTGTGTCAATATGAACTCAGAGTAAGGCTTTAAGATTAGCATTAAACTAAATAATATTATAAACCGGATTCCAAAAAAGTTGGGACACTAAACAAATTGTGAATAAAAACTGAATGTAATGATGTGGAGGTGCCAACATCTAATATTTTATTCAG
>BRDA01034498.1:0-11192 GCA_036984385.1 Crenuchus spilurus | reverse complement strand
TTAAGAGGCAAGAAATGCAAGTCATGAGCTCTTGACAAGACACAGCTGTTAACTGAAAGCCATTCCAGGTGACTACCTCATAAAGCTGACTGAGATGTCAAATGTTCTGGTTCTGGTTTGTCAAAATCAAATGTCACATGTTCTGGTTTGTTTACTTGTTTGTTTACTAAATAATTACAGATGTGTTTACTCATAGTTTAGATGACTTTAGTATTAATCTACAATGTAGACCATTTTTAAATCATGAAAAACCACTGAATGTCCACAGTGTGTCCAAACTTTTGACTGGTACTGTATTATTTAGTTCTAGATGCTTTGTGACTTAGCTGGAGAGTTGACCTACTAATGTAATCTGCAGCAGGCATAGTTGTATTTATATGGCTCTAACTGCAGCTCAGCTTATAAATATGTATCTGCTTCTCTCTTCCCTGATTTCTTCGTTTACTAATTCAGTCGCTGTTTTAATCATGCGGGCGCACATTTGTACTAATTAGCACAAACATCCAGTGAAAATATTTGTAAGTCACTGCATAATACGGTTGAGCTAATGGGGCAAAATCTTGTACCACAGTGTGATAGAATATTTGTACTACATGGAGCTTCAAATGGGTTCACATTGTTATAGTCCACTTTATTATATTCACATAACCTCTGTGTGTTGAGCTGGTTTGTTAGAAACTATGTAAAAACGAGTTCACACATACCACTTCCACTGGCCCAAATAGCACTGTGGGATGATGGTAATGACTTTGTCCAAATTTGGATGCTGGAACACAGCCTAAAGTTAACCATAACTCAAGGATGATACCGTTGGTTGGCTATATGTGTGTAATGATTAAAAATGAATATATAATGGATTACAAACTTATTTAGTTTCCATTTTATTATTTTTATATGATAAAAAAAAGTCTTGGCCACTCCCGGTCTCAGTCTCAGATTCAACTGAGCTCAGATTCAACTTCTGAAAGTCTTAACTCGGGTTTTCATGTGTCCCAGTCTGTCTTGACTACCTAAAGTCTTGGTCTTGATTTGGATTCTATATGTTCAGGTCTTAACTCACATTCAACTATCAAAAGTATTGGTGTCACTGTCTTGGTCTTGGTCCTGACTCTGACTCCACTATTTAAAGTCTTGGTCTTGACTCAGACTTGACTACTAATGGTCTTGGTCTTGACTCTGACTCACTGTGTTACAGTTTTGGTCTTGGTCCTGACTCTGACTCCACTATTAAAAGTCTTTGTCTTGACTCAGACTTGACTACTAATGGTCTTGGTCTTGACTCTGACTCACTGTGTCACAATCTTGGTCTTGGTCCTGACTCTGACTCCACTATTAAAAGTCTTGGTCTTGACTCAGACTCACTGTGTTATAGTCTTGGTCTTGGTCCTGACTCTGACTCCACTATTTAAAGTCTTGGTCTTGACTCAGACTTGATTACTAATGGTCTTGGTCTTGACTCTGACTCACTGTGTTACAGTTTTGGTCTTGGTCCTGACTCTGACTCCACTATTAAAAGTTTTGGTCTTGATTTAAACTTGATGTGTTACAGTCTTGGTCTTGGTCCTGACTCTGACTCCACTATTAAAAGTCTTTGTCTTGACTCAGACTTGACTACTAATGGTCTTGGTCTTGACTCTGACTCACTGTGTCACAATCTTGGTCGTGGTCCTGACTCTGACTCCACTATTAAAAGTCTTGGTCTTGACTCAGACTTGACTACTAATGGTCTTGGTCTTGACTCTGACTCACTGTGTTACAGTTTTGGTCTTGGTCCTGACTCTGACTCCACTATTAAAAGTCTTGGTCTTGATTTAAACTTGATGTGTTACAGTCTTGGTCTTGGTCCTGACTCTGACTCCCAAACGTCTAGGTCTTGATTCAGACTTGATGTGTTTTGACTCTGACTTGACTACTAAAAATCTTGGTCTTGACTCAAACTTGTTCTTGTCTTGGACTCGACGAGTCCCGGTCTCAGTGTTGACACAGACGTAGCTATTTAAAGTTATGGTCTTGACTCTGACTCGACAACTAAAAGTTCCTTGCCTTGACTCTGATTTGATGTGTCACAGTCTTGGCAATGACTCTGACTCAAATATCGAAACTCTTGGTCTTGTCTCAGACTTGATGTGTTCTGGTTTTGGTTATGACTCCGCCTCCATGTATCTCGGTCTTGGACTTGGCCAGGACTCTGACTCAGTTATTAAAAGTCTTGTTCTTAACTCAGACTTGATGTGTTCCTGGTCTTGACTACAGCACTATTAGAATGATTTGATTTAGTATTTAATTGTTTTTTTGTTGTTGGTACCATCATTATTGCGAATAATTTGCAGTAATAATAATGGTGATGACCCAGTGAGCTGTTGTTTAAGGGTTAATAAATTCAAGCTTTGTGATTTAGAGCAGTAAAGCATCCAGGCAGAACGTATTACAGGTGTTTACAGCTCCCTACAGTAGGATGTTCCCCCTGGAGAACCACAGTGAGGTGTTGTGAATGAGAAAACAGCGGCAGTGCTGAGTGCAGGGCAGGAATATTGATATCAGGATCCCAAAGGTACCGCGCTTTAAATCTGCAATCTTCCGGCGGCTGGTGTGAAGACGTTAACAACTGAAGCGTTTCTGCACGTCTTTAGCTTTAGCGCCATTATAGATTTCTCTGCCTCTCTGTAATTGTGTAGCGGGTCAGGATGAACATAGAAAAGCTGCTGTTCTGCTTCTATTCTTTAACCCCTTCAGCTCAGAGACTTTTTCTACCCTGAACATAAAGATCCACCATGGTAACTAAGGTCCAGTAGCATGTATTTTATTTTTATTATTATTTTTTTTTATTTTAGCCCTGATTTAGCCCCAATGTATTTTAGTGGCCAATTATCCCCGCCCCCTTTATCAACTCTCCCTATCACTATAAATTGCAATGTCCCTGACTATCTTGGGAGGGGCAGATGAGCACAGACCTCCTCCGATACCAGTGACGTCAAGCCCCTTTTTTTCCCCAAACTGCTGGTGATACATCGCCGCCAGGCAGCTAGCGTGCTCGGAGGAAAGTGCAGATCCCCAGTTCTGATGGATTGCCCGGAAGACCACTGAGTCATTCGACATTGTTTATAATGTGAGGAAGAGTGTGCCATCTTACCCACTCGAAGAGAGAACACGGCCAATTCTGCTCTCTCGAGGCCCAGACTGTCGATGCCAAGCAGCAACAATAGTGTATCTTAAAGGTCCAGTACAGTCCTTAAGGTACTGATCCAGTGATAGGGAAGGTACTGACCCAATGACAGAAAAGATGTTTGAATAGTTATACAAACACATATCTTTTCCTTTAGCCAGTTCTGATTTCTATTTTTCTGTACATCTCTTGGAATTCGACAATTAAGGAATGTAAATATGTCCACATTTATCCAAAACTGTCACATTCTTGTATTTTGGTAATTGAGCAAGGCTACAATTCTTAAATTTAGCAATCGAAGCAAGGCAAATAGGCTCATTTTTTATTTTACCAAACTGAGGGTGACAAATGTTTAAAAATGTTATTTAGGAAATTGAGCGTGGCTAATAGGTCCAGTTCTAAGGTGTAGGAGACTGGGGAATGACAGGTCCAATTCTTGGATTTAGGGAACTGAGAATGGCAAATATGTCAATCTATGAAATTGAGGATGGTAAATAGGTCAAATTCTTGGATTTAGGAAACTGGGAATGGCAGACAGGTCTAACTCTTAGATCTGGGGAACTGACGATGGCAATGAGGTCCAATTCTAGGATAGGATTTTTTAGAAATTCTGGGATGTAAGAAACTTTGCACTGTAAACAGGTGCACATCTGGAGCAGATATTATTGTAGTTACAGTTAATGCTGCGATAAGCTGGTTAAATGTTCAGTTATTGTGATGAAACGATCTAATTGAAAATCAGTAATTGGTGGGGCGAACGGCCTAGTGACGACGTGGAAGCTGGTTAAGTTGCTACACGGCTTTTTCATGAAATGATTCTCCGTTCAAGCCCCTGCAATGATAAGGAGGTAATTTGTCATGCTTTTAATTGTCACTTTATCCCACAGCCCTCCCTGTTTGATAGATTGCATGATAAGAGTAGTGTGTGCTGGATGTATGCCATGCCGTGCAGGCTGACCTTACAGAGCTTGATGTTGAAGCAGCACAGAAGATTAATCTGTTTAATCTTGGACCAGTTGATTCTTTGGACGTATTGGACTCCTTGATTAGATTCAACGTGTGGTGTGAATAACCTCGAGCTGCTCTTGTTGCTTCTGCACCTTTAGCGATGATTCAATCTGCTGCGTCTTCCTCAGGGATTAGCCCTAAAGTTTGGATAGGGCCTGGCGTTGCTCCTCACAAAGGTGACTTCATGTACGTGGACAACATTCTGAGTGCTCTACAGGCAGATACGTATTCACAAAGCATTGTGGACCATTTCTGTCACAGAGAAAAACGCTCAGAGGAATCTGATGCTCGCAGCACTTTCACACCGAGATGCTCTGTGAAGTCGTCACTGCTGTATGATTCTGGTTTGTTTTAGTGTGTGTGCTCAGCGATGGATTGGTGCCTTGTTCTGGGCTTGACTAGGATAGTGTAATGCCCTGCCCTGCACCCAGTGAGGGGGTATGGGACTAACCGCGACCCTGATTAGGATTAAGCGGGAGGATAATGGATGGACTGATGGTTTGTTTTAGTTATCACTTTACTTTTATTTTATATATAATCATTTTATTTCAATGTTTTTGCCAATTTTTATCCCCTTCCCAATGTAGTAGTAGCCAATCAGCCCATCCCCTCCGTTAAGACTCTCCCCATCACTTTTGCAATGTCCCTGACTCTAGGAGGGTGAAGACAAGCACAAGCCTCTTCCATTACGTGTGATGTGGCCACCGCCTCTTTTCAAACTACCGCTGATACACCGTCACTGGGGAACCCAAACGCTCGGAGAAAAGCGCAGAATTCCCAGCTCCGAATGGACCAATCAGCAGATGTCTGAACCAGTGGACATCGCAATGTGAAAGTGATAGGGATTCGAACTCGCAATCCTCTGGTCATAGTGTCAGTGTCTTAGCCTGCTGAGTCACTCTGGGCCCCCTTACTTTTATTTTAGATATTGTTACTCTCCTATTTTTTCATGTTTTTAAATGTTTTTAACATTTTTAACATTTTATTTTTATTTATTTATTTTATTATTTTCTAGATTTTTGCACTTTTTACCATCTTACATTGTATGCTTAAATGATATGTATTTTCTTGGATTAAACTACTATAAGTTTTATATCTTATTTGTCTAAAGTTATATAAATTAATCTTTCCATTGATGGACAGGTACATCAAGTTTAAATACAGGTGAATGAAAATCAGAAGGCAAAATGATTACTAAAATTACTATTCAAACAGTATTAACATTAAAACAAACAGCTTGAAATATGTCACGTATGTACATATACAGTTTTCCTTTTTTGAACTAAATTATGAAATCAAATGAAAATTTTCACAATATTCTAATTTTTGGAGATGTAGTACTCTCTTAATTTACACCTAACTATAAACAATAACAATCAGTACATCTCTCAATACATGCAGTTGGTCCATAGTGTACCTCAGGGATCTATGCTGGGACCTGTACACTTTCCTTGTATTAATAATCAAGGCTGCCAGATCAGTTGGGTGAAACCAAAATGTTCCCTCGCGCCTCTTCTGTGGGGAAAAATAAAGTGACAGAACGAGTCTAATTTCATTCAGAAATCCTTGCCTGACCTCAAACTGATGCTGAATGAGGGATAGCCTAAATATATTCTGTTCTCTAGGTCTCAAAACGGTGATAGTCTGGCTTAACGGTGCCCCTGTCGAGCAAGTCTGGCGTTAAAAATACATGAGCATGTGGTCTGAAGATGAGCTGTCTTTTAATCTACACAGCGAGGACGTCTGTGAGAGCTTTCTGCGTAAAAATAGACCCTGTTTTCAGAGAACTGTCCAGACAACAGGTCTTATTAGTTCTTGGTTCGGTGACATTGCCTTTATGAAAGGTGCAATGCTTTTGCACTTTATTACAAGTGACAAACTTCAGGCCTGTCACTGTGAGTGCTGTGAGCCGTGTCTGAATGTGCCAACAGCTTGTTTCTGAATTCACTGTAAATGGGACCTGCCAGGGCGCTTGCGAGTCACTTCTAATCTGTTTGACTTTAGCAATTATGCCAGAGTTAGTTCAAACTTGCAATGCGATTGGCTGAGAGATGCTCTAGGAGTGCCAATATAAAAAAATTATGGCTCTGATGTACATTTTTTAATAAGGATGCACCAAAATTAAACGTTTTGGCCGAAACGGAAACCGAGCAATTTAATTTATATAAATTATTTTCAAATATAGTTAAGCTATTTCCCAAAACAAGACTTATAGATAGTCAGGAATTAATATCTGTATTTTAATAAGTTGGGTTGACATTAGTTTAATAACATGAGTTTAAAAACATTAAACAAAATGATGAAAATGTGTAAAATGAATGATGTAAGTCACATGGATGTTTTGTGTGTTTATTGTGAGTGTCATTGGCTACAGACACTGAAACACTTCACATTTCTTCTGCTAATTGTGAGACGCTCCCTAACACTGCAGCCCGGAGCACAAACACAAAGCTAAACAAACACAAGCTAACACAAACACAAAGCTCACACAAAATTAAGTGGCTAACAGAAACCCAAAGCTAGCACAAACACAAGTTAACACAAAACTAAGCAGCTAACACAAACACAAAGTAAACAAACACAAAGCTAACAAAGCTAAGTGGCTAGCACAACCATAAAGCTAATACAAAGCTAAGCGGATCATCAGTCAGTGGTGTTTAATGAAAGATGCACTGTTTACACCACAAGCATCATTTTTATTATTATTTTAACCCATTTTTGTCCCCAGTGCTGTAATCGCCAATCAACATTTTATCAATCAAATTATTGAGGTAAATGCCAATCAGGACATTAATAATTATTATAATAATATATAATAATATACAGTGGGGGAAAAAAGTATTTGGTCAGCCACTGATTGTGCAAGTTCTCCTACTTAGAAAGACGAGAGAGGTCTGTAATTTTCATCATAGGTACACTTCAACTATGAGAGACAAATGAGAAAAAAAATCCAGAAAATCACATTGTAGGATTTTTAAAGAATTTATTTGTAAATTATGATGTTTCCACCCCCATGCTTAACAGTAGGTTTGGTGTTCTTGGGATGCAACTCTTTTTCCTCCAAACATGGCGAGTGAACTTGAGTACCAAAAAGCTCTATTTTGGTCTCATCTGACCACATGACCTTCTCCCATGCCTCCTCTGGTCATTGGCAAACTTGAAATGGGCCTGGACATGTGCTGGCATGAGCAGAGGGACCTTGAATGCCCTGCATGATTTTGAACCGTGATGGCATAGTGTGTTACTAAAGGTTCTCTTTGAGACTGTGGTCCCAGCTCTCTTCAGGTCATTGATCAAGTCCTCCTGTATAGTTCGGGGCTGACTCCTGACCTTTCTCAGAATCATCCTTACCCTACAAAGTGAGATCTTGCATGGAGCCCCAGACGGTCATCTTGTTTCTTCCAGTTTCTAATAATTGTGCCAACAGTTGTTGCCTTCTCACCAAGCTGCTCGCCTATTGTCCTGTAGCCCATCCCAGCCTTGTGCAGGTCTAAAATTTTGTCCCTGTTGTACTTAGAAAGCTCTTTGGAGTGTGATTGATTGAGAGTGTGGACAGTTGCCTTCTTAAAGAAGAACTAACAGGTCTGTAAAAGCCAGAATTCTCGCTGGTTGTTTATTGACCAAATACTTATTTTCCACCATAATTTACAAATAAATTCTTTCAAAATCCTACAATGTGATTTCCTGGATTTTTTTGTCATTTGTCTCTCATAGTTGAAGTGTACCTATGATGAAAATTACGGACCTCTCTCGTCTTTCTAAGTAGAACTTGCACAATCAGTGGCTGACCAAATACTTTTTTTCCCCACTGTAGTACATTTATACATGATTATCACTATTCATTTGCCATCTTGAGGATACATTCTGTTAAGTTAGTCTGTAAGTAGAGTACATCGCTTGTACACTATATTTATAATGCACTGTGGGTAACCATACAGTGTTACTATATAGGAAATTGAATTGGTTCACAGATAATTCAGATAGCACTTCAAAGTGCACAACACCCAAAATAGAACGGTTCATAAGATTAAATTTCCCCCATTACCAATGGTATGGAATGGTTACCATAGCAACATATCCATTGCTATGGCAACCAGTGATAGGGTAGCTACAACAACCATCGTTGTTACACTAAAATTGGTATCAGTAAATATGGTAACAGGTGTATAAGCGGGAAAATGGTGTGTCCTGTTATACCTCATTAATGGACTTGGAGGATTTGTGTCGCAGAGTACTTCGCCTCCACTTTGTACATTCATTTTATATATCGAGACAGCTCAGCAGGATACATTTACTTGGAAATGTTTTAACAAGCACTGACACATATAAATCAACAACCATTTCTGAGACCTTCAGGAGAACATCCAACCTCCAGGTTTGTCTGATTGGAATTTGGCTTAAAAAGTCAGAACTGCTGACCTGATGCTGAACATACATGTTAACTGACTTTAAATGTCATTTATTAGATAAAAAGCTGTAGTGATCAACCAATTTGTCCAAAAAAACAGTTGAACACTAGTTTGAGGTCTCTTCTTAAAGATCCTTTTGGTCCTCAGTAACAAAAGCAGTTTTGACTGCAGCTCTAGGCAGCAGCATGTGTTGATATTCATTCACAGGGTTTTATTATATAGGACCTGCAGTACTATAGCTCAGCCCCAAAGCTTGCTACTTTAATTATCACCTCCAGAATTTGCTAAGGAGTCCTTTGATTTCCATTCTCATTACCTACCACACTTACAATCTTTCTTAACATTAAATCAGCTCAGATGGCTGTTTGGTTGTGGAGCCCACAGAGATGTGCTTTAGTTGCCCTTGGCTTTTTCATGTAGGATGTTTTTTCTAATGTTTTTGACTGGCTTTAACTTCCTGTTTTTGTTTATTTATTAATGAGATCTCCAAAGATTTGAAAATCTGTGCATAAATAGAAATATCTTCAATTGCATCAGTGTAATGTGGCAATCCAGGTGGAAAGGAGGAGGGGGAAACTCTCCCTGAATTGCTGCCACATTTTTGGAAAAAGCAGGAGCTGGAAGCAGGATGTAAACTGGATTCAAATAGTAGGCGGCAGGTGATGAGTAGGGAAAAATCCCTAAACAATATAAATTATAGGATTGCTTGCAAACCTCACCAAATATGTACAGAGTGTGCCAGGGGAAGAGGATCAACCCTCTATCAGATGCAACGCCATTAGGAATGAAAGGAGGCAGTCGTCCCAGGCTTTGCAGAGGAACTTGCCAGGAGTTACGGGTTTACAGGCGGGCCCGTCACAGCCAGTACACACACCTATGAGACAGGAAAGTTAAAAAAAATCTAACTTCAGAGAATAGAATCAAGAAAGAACCAGAGATTGAGTGCTAGAAATTGTTGAAACAGTCTAGGCTGAGAACCTTCAAAGCAATATTACCGGCAGAGTCAGACCTGCACAGGCAAAGACAGTGACTATACCCCTAAAAACTGGACTCCTCTACAGTCACATTGGACTTTAAACCAGACATTTAGCAAAATCAGGAGAGAGGAGCCCACCCCTAGTGGTGGAAAGCTGCACTTTTAAAGAGTTTCGTAACTCTAAAGCCTCACAAACTCACCGCTAATTGTTTTCAAGGTCTTTGTGATGTGGACCTGATCACCCCCTTCTCAGCAGGTTGCTCTAAAGACTGACGGACATGTCAGACTGCTTCTGTTCAGCGGAGACGCTGAAGGGTCATTACCACATCACCTGCTGTATGTATTATATTTATACAGTGTGTAGAACAGTTGGATATGAGCAGATTCGCTCTGTGAAGGTGCACGGACAGAATTAAAGGGGCTGTATCACAGACAAAATGAAATAAAAATGTTTGATAGTTTATGTAAGCAATGCTAAACCTTCAAAATGTACAACAACCAAGTCCTTACAGTGAGTGTAGTACCTGGTAAATAAGAGCTTCAGCAGTTTATCCAAACTCTGTAAATGTCCCCTTCAAGGGCTAAATGGGGCTGTGCCCTAAGGGGTACAGAAGTGGGCTTGGGACCTAAAGGTCAAAAGTGCAAGTGCCCTTGAGCAATGCACCTAATGCGCAACTGCTCCCCGGGCACTGCAGCACTCAGAACACAACCACACACCAATCACGTACAGCGTACTCTCAAGGAAGTGACCGTCCACCTGGAGGATGCTCTAGGGGAATCACCCAGGGTGCCAACCATATCCTTGCAATTACATTCATACACATACACCTCTATGTTTTTGGACTGTGGGAGGAAACCCACACAGACATTCACAGAACATTAAAACTCCACCCAGATGGGGACCCAAGACCTCAGCACTGAGAGGCCAACGTGCTAACCACCAAACCACCGTGACGCCAGCGATGATGGAGCCGTCAGCTGCTCTGGGCTGTTTAATAATACTGACCTGTTTCACAGAGTGCTGCACTACATTTCCCAGCATGCACTGCAAATAATAAGCTGTTCCTCCAAAACAATGCAGACCTGCTCTGTACAGCTTCAGTATTGTTGTGATTTTTATTTGGTGGCATAAACAGGAGCGTGCTCTGGATTGTTTTGGAGAAAGAGGGATCAGAGAGCATATCATTTGCAGTGCATGATGGGCAATGTAGTGCAGACTATTTTCAGCTGCTAATGAAAAATTCTGCTACAAATACACCACATTATATCTTCTGTTACAATACATGTTGAGTAATTGTTCAATCCTTTACTAACAAATAGAACTGAGCACTAATTTCTGTCCTGCTGACAGAATCTGAGTTGAATCATAAAGTCCCGTCAGTGCTGTGCAGCCTGGAATAACTGATTTTGGGGACTAAAATTCTAAAAGATACTACATGTTTAGTGTTCTGCAGTGAATGGTGAGCAGAATACGAACCATAAAACATATTTTCTGATCATTTTACAAAAATTAACATTTATTTCATGCAGTTGCTCTACAAAAAAAAACTGATTTTAGCAGATAGTCAAAACAATACAGCGAAGCATTGAAAGAATAAAAAAATAGAAAAGTCCACGTGTATCTGCGTTTCTGATA
>BRDA01034497.1:0-14231 GCA_036984385.1 Crenuchus spilurus | reverse complement strand
CTTCCCTGAAAGAGATGACGTCTAGATGGGAGCATATGTTGTTCTAGAACCTGAACACAGTTCTCTACATTAATGGTGCCTTTCCAGACATGCAACCTGCCCATGCCACAAGCACTCATGCAACCCCATACCATCAGTGATGCACGCTTCTGAACGGAGCGTTGATAACAACTTGGGTTATCCTTGTCCTCTCTGGTCCGGATGACATGGCGTCCCAGTGTTCCATAAAGAACTTCAAATTAGTGAATCCCTTAGTGGTTAGCACGTTCGCCTCTCAGCGCTGAGGTCTTGGGTTCGAGTCCGTATCTGAGAGGAGTTTCCATGTTCTCCCCGTGTCTGCGTGGGTTTCCTCCGGGGTCTCCGGTTTCCTCCCACAGTCCAAAAACATGGAGATCAGGTGAATTGGTTACTCAAAAATTACCCTGGTGTGTGTATGAATGAATGAATGAATGTATGTATGTATGTATGCCCAGATATGGTTGGCACTCTGTTCTGGGTGATCCCCCTAGTGCTGGATGCAGTCCTCCAGGTGGACGGTCGCTTCTGGTTGAGAGTACGCTGTGCACGATTGGCTGCCGATTCTCACCGGTGTGTGTAAATGGAGTGTGTTGATTGTAAAGCGTCCTTGGGTGTCTAGAAAGGCGCTATAAAAGTATAATGTGTATGTATGTATATGTATAAATTGTGACTCATCTGACCACAGAACAGTCTTCCATTTTGCCACACTCCATTTTAAAAGACCCCTTGTCTCAGACACAAGCTCCTCTGTCTCAGACACATTCTCCTCTGTCTCAGACACAGTCTCCCTTGTCTCAGACACATGCTCCTCTGTCTCAGACACATTCTCCTCTGTCTCAGACACTTTTTACTCAGATTGACTCCAAAGAACACTGATGTATACAATACGTGTACAGAACACTAAAATAAACATATCATGTTAATTTTATGTTTACTCAGTTATCAGCATGCAATTAGTAAAAGTCATTAAATATAAAGCAAAAAAAGTCATGTTATACGTGTTTTTAAAGACGTTAAACATTGGATCGGGTCAAATTGACCACAAACATAATATGAGGGTTAAAGTAAGTCAGGTGGTGTAACCAAAAGTAAATGAAACACTATGACAGTGACTCTGACTGCCTGAGATCCCATTACATATTTAGACCCTGAACTCAGCATTCCAGTAAAGAGGAGGTGAGGAGGGAAAATCCACCAATGTAGGGATTGGGATTCATGAGCTCCTCTACTGGTGGAGGATAATAGCATGAGATCTGAGAGGAGAGAAAGAATGAAGCCAGACAATTTCACTAAGGACGTAAATGTTTAGACCCACTGCTTCCTGAGGGAATGACTACATACTGCTAATACAACATGTGTCCTATTTAGGGAGTAATGAAGCACACTATTTGTTATGTAGTGGGAATACAAAGACAGACAAATGAAGATTAAAGTGTGGAATCTTTAGTGAAGATAGCAATCAGAGAGACAAAAGGCAATATACACAAAATGTGTCAAAACAGGGGCAATCAGAGAATATTCAAAAGAGAAGTCGAGGAGCAGGCTGAAGAGTCAAAAACCAAGAGAGGCGATATCAACAATGTCAAAAGGGCTAGGCATAAGCATGGTCACAAATACCAAGGTCAAGACGAGAAGTCAAATGAGAAATAGAAGAATGCTAATTAAGGCTAACAGAGTTGTCAATAATTTGAATAGATAGGAGTTTGGAGTGGGTATTTATAAGTCCCAGTATGAGCATCAGGTGTTAGTTCTCAATACTCAGGAGAACATGACCTGCGAACAGGCTGCTTAAGCTTGCTATAAGCTTAGGCAGCAAATAAATCACCAAATCAAAGCTCATCTCTCACTAGAAGCACATAACCAATAAACTAATTGTGTCCAATATGGATATAATATTGATCACTTAAACAAACTGTTCATATAAACACTGTAACTTAAGGTAAAATATATGCTATACTATGGCCATCAGAAGGACTCAGTTACAATTATCAACATCATTTCAATATGGAACTAGTTTCCATTATATACATTATATTATTATATCTTTTCTCCTGATCAGGTGATGGTGTGTGTGCATGGAGACATGCTTATTTTGGCAACTTCCTTTTCCTGTGTGTCTTCTGAATGCAGCTTGTTAATCTCACACCATCAACACTTCCTCCTGTACTGTGCACTGACTATACATGGATCACTGCACAATTCTCAGGATGACATAACCACAGTGCCGTGCTGTGTCCACAAGGATATCTGAGAACTCTGCAGCAGCAGGTGACAGGTGCCGGCCTCCATTCCTACATATTGGATATTAGTCATCAGAAATTAACACGCATCTTCCTGAACTGCAATCATGCATGTCAACTGCTTCTCAGCAGAGGTCATTCACAAACAAGTTCTGAAAGAACACTGCAGGGAACTGCTTGAGCATATGGAGCAAAAGAAGCAAGAGGCCCTTGGCCTTGTGCACTGATGGCCCCAATTTTAAGGAGAACTTCCTGTAGTCTGGGATTTTTGCCAAAGCTAGTAGACCCTTAAGACCATACACTTCAATACACCTACAAATTCAGTGGCTTCCTTCACACTATGGCCTCTTGCACAACCAAATACAATTACTCTTTTTTGCCAACCCTTAATATCTGCTTTTTCCACACATTAAACCAGGCATTCACTGCACTGTACCACCTCTTCTCAATCTATGAACATTGTTACACACCTGGCAGCTATTTATAGACTGATCCTCCTTTTAAAGTGTCACCTGCAGAATCCTGAACCAACATGGTGTCTGATAGAGTGGGCACTGAGATAACATACTGTTTAAAACATCAGCAGCTCTGCTGTGTCTCATCTACTCGTACCAGCACAACACACACTAACACACCACCACCACATCAGTGTCACTGCAGTGCTGAGAATTATTCAGCACACAAATAGATAGAAATTAGAACCAGAAGCCCACTCATTAAACCTGCTAATGTGTTAATCAGACCTACTGTGTGTGTATGTACTTTTAACAGATTTGAGTTGTGAAGCAAGTGTGTGTGTGTGTGTGTGTGTGTGTGTGTGTGTGTGTATCATGCTCTCTGGTCTTTGCCCTGGAGAAATCTGTAATGTGAGCCGACTACAGTGCCCACTGAGTCATGGGCATCTAATCCAACCAGTCAGGAAACATTTGTGTTTAGAGCGACTTTGTTTTGTTTACCCTGCATCACACACACACACACACACACACACACACACACACACACACACACCAGGTCATGTGAGTTTGTTATGACTGTAGATAAGGGTAGGTAAGCTCCTCCTGATGCATGCACACATCCAGAACAGGAAACACCAATCATCTCACAAATAAAAGCCACTGAGCCCTAAATGGAGAGATTACTGAGGAACAATAGCCTCATGTGAACTGGGTTAATGCTCTTTTTATTCCTCAAAGGCTCTCATCTGAATTACAACCACATAATATACACCATAACTGCATAATTGGACTATTTCTATTCAAAAGTCTTCCTCTGAATATGACGGAGAATATAAAATCACCAGCATCATTAACGTCTACAAACTGGACTCCACTGAGCCTTTGAATAGGTTGTGTAATCCTTTTATCATAGGCATGGACTGGGGAAGGAGGGGGGTTGCATGTCCCCCCCAATAATGTGCACAGTGGCTGAGAACTGACGTTACTGTATGTCTCCCTAAAGTTTAACTGAAATCTGTTGCCTTTGATATCTTTGACAGCCACATGGTGCAGTTATTTCTCACTCTGAGCTCACAGAAACAAGTGGAGAAAGTCCTGATTCTAAGCTTCTCAGTTTGTGCTTGTAGGAGATATTTTATTAGTTAATATAGTGTACTGTCAAAAGATGTTTTTAACTTTTTTAATCAGTGATAACACTGCTGATGAAAATCTACAGCTGATAGTACCTGTACTTCCGCAGTCATCTATATTAGGGATGCACTGAATAATCTGCAACTGAAATTCAAACAAAGATGCTTTTAATAACACTGTTACCTTTTTCTACAGTTTCTCCCAAAAGTGAGTACACCCCTCACATTTCTGCTAATATTATATCTTTGAGTGAGGTGTACTCACTTGTGTTGTAGTTATTTGGACATTAATGTCTGTGTGTTGAGTTTTGTTCAGAAGACAGTAAATCTATACTGTTATACAAGCTGTACACTGACTACTCTGTTATATACAAGTTTCATTTCTATAGTGTTGATCCATAAAAAGATATAATCAAATATTTGCAGAAATGTGAGGGGTGCTCATTTTTGTGAGATATTGTATTTCCCTTCTGTAGACATTAACCATAATGTAGCTTTACTGCCATAAAGTTTAATATTAATAATAATAATAATAATAATAATAATAATAATAATAAGTTCAACTTATTTAGCACCTTTCTCAAACCCAAGGACACTTCACTACACACTTCAGTGGGAGAGTCTCTGAGGTAAGGAGTTCCACAGTTTGAGGGGATGACACTAAAAGATCTGCCTCCAACAGTGACCAGTTTGAACTTGGGTACATTCAACTGACCAGAATTAGAGGACCTAAGAGTTCAGGACGGGCAGTAAGGAGGCAGGAGCTTGGCTAAGTAAGCTGGAGATAGAACATGGAGAAATTTGTAAGTTTAAGCTGAATGTGAAGTGAAACAGGAAGCCAGTGTAGCTGAAACAGAATCAGGGTGATATGAGCTGATGTTTTGGAGGGAAAGATCAATCTGGCAGCAGAGTTTTGGACATGTTGAAGAGTCTGAATGGTTTTGTTAGGAAGCCCAATAAGAAGCCAGTTACAGTGTAAACAGGATGATATGAAAACATGGACCAGAGTTTCTGTGTCTTTTATGGTGAGTGACGGGCAAAGACGAGCAATATTACACAGCTATAAAAAGGCTGTTTTGACCAGAGACCTGATGTGAGGCTCAAAAGAGAGGTAGGAATCAAACAATACCCCTAAATTACAGACAACACTGGACGTGCTTTTCCTTAACAGTTAACAAAACACAGATTCACCAGCACAGTTACAGTTTGGTGCTGAAATGAAAGAAGACAGTAAACTACAAGCACAATCTTTACTAAACTACACTTGTTATGATGAAGCCAGAATACAGCCGCTTAGCTTTGTGTTTGCGCTCCAGCGGCTGCAGTGTTAGGGAGCGTCTCACAATTAGCAGAAGAAATGTGAAGTGTTTCAGTGTCTGTAGCCAATGACACTCACATTAAACACACAAAACATCCATGTGACTTACATCATTCATTTTAGACATTTTCATCATTTTATTAAATATTAATAATAATGTAACACACATGCAGCTTCATACATATTCATATATTACTGTCTTTGTTTTATATACAAATATAAAAGAATAATCAATTAAACTCATGTTATTAAACCTAATGACGTCAAACCAGCTTATTAACATACAGACATTCACTCCTGAATAACTACAAGACTTATTATGGGAAAGAGTTTAGTTACTAATTTTATAATCAGTTATAGAAATGAGGAATTGTGTTCAGTATTCAGCCAGTTTTCAGGATTCAGTGCATCCATAATTGTTATTAAAATGTGTCATAATTATAGACAAACCCAATCCAACAAAACTGATGGATTGTTGGAATGTTCCTGTCTTTTTTTGAGCACATCTGAGTAAACATCCACAGTGCAGATGAGAAAAAGTGAGTAAATTATTAGACTTTCATTTGGGGTTTGAGCAAATTACTATTCAAACAGTATCAACAGTAAAACAAAATGAGGCTGGAAATATTTAATTGTAATAAATATAAACTTTTTGCATTCAATTCAAATGAACTTTTTCACATTTCATATTTTCATTTTTGGAGATGTACTAATAAAGACACATGAAGGTAGTAAAAGGTACAAAAGCATTCCTAAAGTCCTGGGTGTAAATCAATCCAGGATTAAATCCTGCAGTATAATCAGTAACTCTTCACTACAGACTCTTCCATGTGCCTTTCTGATAAAAAACCCCGCCCAGAGCAAGGAAGAACATTCAAGCTGTTTAGCTTGTCGTAGACCATCAAAGCCAAGTCTTAAATCACTAAACTAGCCCCTCACCCACAGCCTAAACTAACCTGAAGGAAAGATCTCTGGCAGGGCTCACAGGTTGCTACAGTCCATCTGCTTCCAACTGGTCAATGCCAGAGACACCCTAAATCAGCTGCACAGATCTAGAGCATGTGTTCACTTCACTGCATGAACAGAGTTTGACGTAAAACTAGGGATGTATAATATATCAGCAGCTAATATATTATTTGATGACAATTCAAAAGCTAAGTTATTGTGATCGGCTTCATGTTTAAATTATGGCTGATAATTCTAACCAATAATTTTGTGTTTTAATTTGAAGTCTTCTAGACTCCACTGTGTCCTCTGTTGGCTACCGGACACTCCCTGTAATAGTCACCAATGGCTATAATTTAGCACAAGTTTTACATTACATTAAGTACACTAAAGAAGTTAGTTGTAGTTACTGGTATGATATCAGGATGAGCCACAGTCAGTTGTTAATCAGCGGTTAATAAAATTCCATAACGAGTTCCATACAGAACCTATTTAAAAAGAATGTTCTGAAAATGTTAACTACCTACATAAAAAGGAGAATTTTTTTATAAAATTCAAAAAGATATACTGTCAAATACTTTATATTTATTACATTACATTACATTACATTGCATTTAGCATTATTACATGCATAAATATAAAATACTTTTAAATAGTAATAAGTAGAAAATACTTTTTAATTGTGTCACTTCACATGTAATGAATATAAAATATGACAGTTTCATTCATTAATTAAATTAGGAACACAAATGAATTTTTTCATGATCTCATTTGTTGAGATGAACTATATGCACAACCGCTTATGTGTGAACCTCCCACCACAGCATCGTCCCTGTCCACATTTCTTTCTATGATCTTTATTTGTTTACGTTTCCCATGTGCCTTCCTGTCGCCATGTGCTTTTGTTTTCATTTATATCACGTATCCACCCTCAGTTACGTCATGTCATTGAAGAGCCCTGCTGTCTCATCATCTGTCTTGATTGTTCGCTATTTAGCTATTTCCCTTGTGTCTCACAGTCATTGTATTGTCTATCATGTAATGTCCATGTACTGTTGTCACAGTCAAGTTTTTTTCATAGTCAAATCATAGCCCCAGTCTTGCGTTCTTGTAATAAAGCTTTGTTTTCGGAAACCACCACTGCATCCATGTCCTGCAACAGCACGCTGACATTATGCTATTAGGGAGAAATTGTTTAAATATTACAGTTCAGTTAATGCTCAGGTACTGCACACAAAGATCACAAAACTGAATTATTCTTTTCTTTATGTATTCAGTAATCAGACTAATATTTGTTTTGTTGTCATTTTATGACATAAATAGTACGAGCAGGTAAATGCCTCCACATGTCCTGAGCTTTGTATGACTTACTGCGCTGAATAGTCTGTTGTTTCTTTTGTGTTCTAGCATTTTATAGCCAGATCCTGATCTTTCACACTGTGACACAGATCTGACGGCTTCACTGTGATACTGAAAAGTAAAAGTAAAAACCTGCAGCGTAATTCCCAGAATTCAAACGGAAAATAAAGAAGTGGTGGTGAAAAGCCTGGAGGGACATCTTCCCCGTTCTTCATTTCAAAGATGATCTAGCACAAAGGGAGGGGTGTAAATCTCTGAGAACGGCAGGCAGAAGGAGAGACGGAGAACCCCGCTGAGGGAGCTCCTCTGTACAGGACAGACGGGGAAGAGATGCATGCTGGGAGGAAAAAGGTACTAGAAACCATGGGAGCATATAATGGTAAAAAAGGAGGAAGATCAAAGATCAAACAGAGCAGGTTCCAGAAAACCCACCCTCCTTTTCCCACCACTCTCTCTCTCTCTCTCTCTCTCTCTCTGACACACACACACACACACACACACACACACACACACACACACACACACACACACACACACACACACACACACACAGCCATCCACCATCTGCACCTCAAGCTGTCACAGCTACTTTGTATTCCATTTCATACTATTTTCTGGGTCACCAAAACAGAATAAGTCAACTGTTTAACATTTATTTTTCACACATCCTCACTCAGCATAACCAGACACTGTGTGCCCGCCTTTACTTCCCAAGACACTGCAAATAATTTGGCTGTTGGCTCTCAAGTTGCACCTCTTTCGCAACACACAACTGCACCCTACAAACACCTGAAGTCATGGGTCAGTCTGTAGTTAGCTCAGTGCTACATTTATGCTACAGATCATCACATGAAAGTATATGAAAGTGAATCTATCATTAAACTGTAATACTATAAAAAGTTTAAAAGCCAAAGTTTAAAATGTACAAAAATGATATATTTAACTCCATCACTCATGTCACAATATTCACATTCTGACTATTTAATGATCTCATAATTCAGAGGATCCAGTGATAAGCCAACATGATATTATACATTTACTACAACTCCATTCATCAATCCTCCTAGACCAGGAACTCCTAACATGCCTACAGAACATCTGCCCTGTGTGCTCTGAACTCTTATTACATTACCCGCCTTAATGGTGGTAGGACATACAGTTCTAGGAAAAACTCTCATTGCGGTACAACCTACATTATGTGGGGGATCTTTACACTTTTAAAAGGATTCTTTCTTTTACAAAAATGCAGTTCTACTATAGCATTATTCCAATTAACTGCTTTCTGACACCCTTTTATTATTACACTGCAAAGTGTAGTCACCCACACCAAAATGAAAGTTCTCCACAGCCTCTTATTAACTCTACAGAACAATACAGGCCAATAAAACTTAGTCTTAATAACCAATATAGTGGTTTATTTTCTCCTCTCAAATCAGGTTCTGTTATAACACATACTTATTATATTACAACTCATTATCACACAAACAGCTGTGGAAAAAGAATGAAGAGTCCACTCAAAATGTAAAGCCCAACTGATCTGAACACCACTGAAAATCCTCTGGAATGTGATCAGAAGGATGATGGATGTCTACACGTCATCAAAGCCAAGCTGCTGAAGTTTTTGGCATACAGTCACCCAACAGTGAAGGATTGGTGGCGATAATAAGGCTTATTTTAACAAATACTCATTTCTTTTTTCTTTGCATCATTAGATTCAACTTTGTCAATGTGATTTGCACACAACAGAATTTACCCTCAGCATTTATCCCATCTGTGCAGTGAAACAAACACACACACTAGTGTGCCCAAAGTGCTGGGCAGCTCTATCCATGTCACCCGGGGAGCAGTTGGGGGTTAGGTGCCTTGCTCAAGGGCACTACAGTCATGACTTGCCCAGGGATCAAACCTGCCAACTTCAGGTCACAAGACCAGATGCCTAACCACCATGACGGCCCCCAATACTCTGAAATAATGTCCTGAATGTTCTGTATCTTTTTGGTTAATTTACCCAGTTGAACATTTTCTGTAAAATTGCTCTAAATTGGAATATTTTGTTTGGAATTTGGTAAAACTGTTGTCAGTAGTTTAGAGAATAAAATTAAAATGTAATTTTTTCTCAAACACATATCTATAAATAGCTGAACCAGAGAAACTCATTTGTGTTGGCTGTGAGGTGTTAGGGTTGTCGCAATACCACAATTTTGATTCAAATGCCAAATTTAGTACCATGTAGTATCACACTCGATACCAAGTCAACACTCTGGTCAAAAACTAAAAGCACTCATCATTGTCTTTAACATCAAATGGTAATTTGATTGATCACAGACACACTGCTACGGTTACCATCAAATGCAGTATAACATGCTGCTAAAATACTGCTACGCCTGATAGTAATGAGTAGTTGAGTTTTAGTACAGAATTGATTACCAAATGTAAGTAATTAAATGTATTTGGTGGCGCTCTAGATATGTATTTTAATAATGTATTGTAAACATAACAGTTCTTGAATATAAAATGTATGGTGGCCAAAAACCTGTATATTATATCAGTAATGCACTCGGACACCAACATGTTCAGCAAAACATGAAGGTTTAAATCTTTAATATTTAGCCTTTCTGGCTTCCAAATTTGTCCCCAATTTAAACTGAATTACTGTTCAATACAATGTAGCACTGTGTCACTTTTCTTCCCATAGGCAATAATGTTCACTATAAAAAGTTACTTTATAAAACCATATAATGATGTGTCCACCATGACAAACATAGTAGGCAATGTAAAATGAAAACAGAACCAGCCAGTACAACTCATGAGGCTGAACTTCGCTTATTGAAATTTTTCAGTTCCACCTTAAATGGTACAGCAGTTACACTGTGCCGCCTCAAGCTCTCTACGTTAACTGCTGCACCATTTAAGGTGGAACTGTAAAATATAATAAGAAGACTGTGAATGTGAAACCAACTTTAACAGCTCAGCTCAGAAATCCTGTAAACATGAGAGTGTTTCTCCTCAGACTGCTCCGACAGCACATTACACCGGACAACAATTAGCCAGTAAACACAGATAATAAACCCGTCACTCCATCAGCCCACACCTGCGGGATCGTTATGTGCGTGCAGGTGAACAGAGGAAAACTAAACTGCGCCACAGCTCACCTGTACCGGACAACACTTCACTTCTGTATCCAATCAAAGCCCAGAGAGTCCACACAGTAAAACGGGTCTGAAGAGAAGAGCAGCTCACCTGAGAAATCACACTATCCGAGTAAAGACTGAGGACTTAACTGGGTCTGAGTTTGAGTTTAAGGAGAGGCAGGACTTACTGCTGAACTTCTGCACGAGGAGAAACTGAGCTGTGAAAAATCATCACAAACTCTGGCGCCACCTGCTGATAGTAACACTATATTACACTACACTCAGCTGTTCACGTTTACTATTCTACCATTTCACTCATACTCATACTCATACTAATACTAAAACATATTTACTATTCTACAATTTCACTAATACTCATACTAATACTCATACTAATACTACTAATACTTTTATATATTTACAATTCTACCATTTCACTAATACTCATACTCATACTAACACTACTAATGCTAAAACATTTACTATTCTACAATTTCACTAATACTCATACTAATACTAATACGAATACTACTAATACATATTTACAATTGTACCAGTTCACTAATACTCATACTAATACTACAAACCGGATTCCAAAAAAGTTGGGACGCTATACAAATTGTGAATAAAAACTGAATACAATTATGTGGAGATGGCAAATGTCAATATTTTATTCGTAATAAACAATGGTGGAATTGGTGATCCTCTTACCATCTTGGCTTCAGAGAGACACTGACACTCTGAGAAGCTCTTTTTATACCCAATCATGTTGTCAATTGACCTAATTAGTGTTAATTGGTCTTCCAGCTGTTCGTTATATGCTCAATTTCTTTTTTCCAGCCACTTATTGCTACTTGTCCCAACTTTTTTGGGATTTGTTGACACTGTGAAATTTTGAAACAACATATTTTTCACTTAAAATGTTACATTTACTCAGATTTAACTTTTGATCTGTCATCTATGTTCTATTATGAATAAAATATTGACATTTGCCATCTCCACATCATTGCATTCAGTTTTTATTCACGATTTGTATAGCGTCCCAACTTTTTTGGAATTCGGTTTGTACTAATACTAATACATATTTACAATTCTACCAGTTCACTAATACTCATACAAATACTACTAATACTACAAGTAATACATATTTACTATTCTACCATTTCACTAATACTCATAATAATACTACTAACACTAATACATATTTACAATTCTACCAGTTCGCTAATACTCATACTAATACTAATACATATTTACAATTCTACCAATTCACTAATACTCATACAAATACTACTAATACTACAAGTAATACATATTTACTATTCTACCATTTCACTAATACTCATACTACTGCTACTAATACTAATACATATTTACAATTCTACCATTTCACTAATACTAATGCTAATACTTCTAATACTAATACATATTTACTATTCTATCATTTCACTAATGCTCATACTAATGCTAATACTACTAATACTAATACATATTTAGAATTCTACCATTTCACTAATACTCATACTAATACTAATACTAAAACATATTTAGAATTCTACCATTTCACTAATACTCATACTAATACCAATAATACTAATATATATATATATATATATTAATATTACTAGTAATACAAATACTAATGCTAATACTAATACAATCATAACATTAAATATTCTTGTTCACTCTTTTTTCATAATTTTGAGATATTATATCATTATTTTTTAAATATTATCTCATTGTTTTGATATTTGTTTTTAGATATTATAACACAGAAAATTTAACTCATAATTTTGAAATTTTATCTAATTTTTGTTTTTAAGATATCCATTATTTTGATATCACATCACATGCAATATACATACAATATCTCAAAATATGGACATTGTTCAACACTTAGTAATTAATAATAATAATAATAATAATAATAATAATAATAATAATAATAATAATAATAATAATAATAAAAACAACAGAGTGTTGGATTATTTGTTGTAGAAATAGGCTTCCATAGCTTTTACAGCTTTTACCTGTTACAGGCCAAATCTCTCACTCTGGAGGTTCATTATTTTATTTTAGACCAAAACTACATAAAAAAATAAAAGAAACCATTTTTACACACATAGATGTTAGATGCACTGTGATTTACTCAGTAGTTATTTTATGAAGTAATGATTCTGCTCTCTGATGGTCTTTTTTTGATTGAAAGTCAGATTAAAAGTAAGCAATATAAACATCAGCAAAGCAGCTCAACCACCCAACTATAGGAGAAAGTTTGTGAAAGATGTCAGTGTATAAGATCATTAAAACTTTACTTAAATATAAGAAACAGAATAAGTGTCCAGCTGGTGTAAGAGTAACTGAATACAGTATTGTTTATTGAAGAGCATTTGTGAGACATTACCAAGACAGTGTAGATATCTGTCCTGGTGGTGGAGCTGTAATCCAAGTAAATTCAGTCAGATCTGTATACCTGTCCATTTGTTCCACATAACTGTGGGATCTTCTAGCTCTTCTAATAATTTTGTGGAGACATTTGTGCCAAATGTTCACCCCTGATAGCAACACTGATGTTGCCTGAACCTGGTCTACATCCAGCATTTACTAGTAGCCCATGTCACATGGAACATAATAACAATTATGACAGAATAGCTAAATAATAACTATTAAACTGTACTAAACAATATTATAATATATAATAAATAATATTATAAAATAATTTGCATAAATATTAACATTAGTTATTATTTTGCCATTTTATATATATAAAAACACTTCTGGCAACTGGCCGTCGTTCCCTGTAGTGTGTGGGACAGAACTGTACACTGGATGTGGTTTAGACCATATAATGTTAGCTGGCTAGTAAATCAACTTTGCTCTCAGGGAAAAAAGCAGCCAAACACACCCACACACACTATAGACACAGAGGGAAGGACCTGTGCTCAAAGATGTCAATTACTTGCACATAAATAGTCACTTTTACACTCTCACAAACATCACATTGCCCTTTCTACACAGCTCATCCTGCATAATTGCAATGTGACACTGCTAATAACACATTTTATTAACTTGCATCTAAATTTGGTTTACAGATCTGAATGTGAGTGATCAGGCTGTAATATCAGGACACTGTATTGTATGCAAAGTACACAGCATGTGTCCTGTAATTACTCAAGCAGCAAATAAGCACAAACAGCCTGTTATAAAGGCACTACCTGTGAACTACACCATGTGTCCAAATGTTTGTGAACAGCCCTACTAATGAATGCATTCAGCTACTTTAAGTTGCACTGACAGATGTACAAATACACACACAGCTTGTCTAGTCCCCTGTAGAGAAGTACTGCCAATAGAATATGACTCCCTGAGGCAGATAAACACGAACCTATTGGCACCCTGTCTAATGCCAGGCCTGTGCTAGGGGTGTAAAGACCCCTGAATGGAGCTGTGGAGCAGTGGAACTGTGTTCTGTGGAGTGATGGCGCTCCATCCAGTAGCAGAGTTGGAGATGAGGTGGGGTCGTGATTACATTACATTACATTACATTACATTACATTACATTGCATTTAGTGGACGCTTTTATCCAAAGCGACTTACAATAGTGGGAAAGTACAAATGTGAAAAATACTAGAGTT